>CABHPP010124229.1:21572-38919 GCA_902168425.1 Peromyscus attwateri
CTGGGTACAAGTGGCTCTGAGTTGTCACATGTGGTTGCTCAGATCCAAACTCGAGTCCTCTAGAGGAGCAGTATGTGCTCTTAACCACTGAGCCATCGTCCCAGTCCTAAACCATAACATTTCTAAGGAGGTCAGTCATGATGGCTTATGTATGTAATCCTAGTACTTAGAAGGCTGAGACAGGAGGATCATCATGAGTTCTAAGCCATCTTGGGCTACATAAATTAGTTATAGGCCAGCATGGATAAAGGTGAGATGTCAAAAGACCAAAAAAATTGATTAGAAAAAAGTCTAATGAATAGTTTTCTGTTAATTATATGCTGAATTAAAATTTTAGATACACTGAATAAAGTAAAATATTTTATTAAAATTAACTCTAACTGCTTGTTTTTGCATTTCTTTTAAATATTTTTTAATTTTTACTTATTTGGGGGAAAGCATGTGTGTGCCATAGTACGTGTGGGGAGGTCTGAGGACAATCTGTGGAACTCGGTTCTCTCCACCATGTAAGTCTTGGGATTGAACTCAGGTAGACAGGCTTTCTGGCAACCGTTTTCACCCACTGAGCCATCCTGCAGATCCTATGCTTTTACATTTTAATATGACTAGTACTAACTTAAAAGGATATACATGGATTGCATCTTTTTTCTGTTTCACAATAATGCTCTCAAGGGCTAATGAAAGCAAAGGCAAAATATGTGGGTATGCAGACAACAAAAACATCTTCCTGAATAAATGGGGAAAATAATGTGTGTATATACTGGAAGATAAAACTGTGTGTATGCTGGAGCATGTATGTTTGTGCTGGCTGGGTTTTGTTAACTTGACATAAACCTAGATATATCTGGGAAGAGGGAATCTTAATTGAGAAAGTGTCTCCAGAACATCAGCCTGTAGGCAAGTCTGTATGGCATTTTCTTGATTAATGATTGGTGTGGAAGAGTCCAACCCACTGTAGGTGGTGCCATCCCTGAGCAGGTAGTCCTGAGGTGTATCAGAATGCAGGCTGAGCAAGCTGTGAGGAGCAAGCCAGTAAGCAGTACCCCTCCATGGCTTCTGCTCCAATTCTTGCCTCCAGGTTCCTGCCCTTACTTCCTTCAGTGATGGACTCTAACATCTAAATGTGAGCCAAATAAATCCTTTCCCACAAGTTGCTTTTGGTCATGGTGTTTTATTACAGCAATAGAAACCCTAAGACAATGTGCATGTGTGCTGGAAGAGGTATGTATACACTAGAAGGCGTGTGTGTGTGTGTGTGTGTGTGTGTGTGTGTGTGTGTGTGTGTGTAAGCAAGCACAGGAAGATGTGTATGTCTGTGTACATTAGAAGGTGTGTCTGTGTACACTGGAAGATGTGTGTGTGTGTGTGTGTGTGTGTGTGTGTGTGTTGGTGTGTGTATGAATAATAAGATGTGCGTATATATAGGAAGATGTTTACGAGTATATAGGAAGGTGTGCGTGTGTGTGTGTTGTGTGTGTGTAGGAAGATGTGTGTATTAAGTGTATAGGAAGATGTGTATGTACTCAGAAAAGTGTTTGTGTGTGTATATACATGGGAAGGTGTATTTGTACATAAAAGGTGTGTGTACATAGGAAGATGTGTGTGTCTACAAAAGGTATGTTAATGTGTCTGCATAGGAATATGTGTGTGTGTATACAGAAAGATGTGTGTGTACACAGAAAGATGTATGTATAGATAAAAGACGTGTGTGCATGTGTATTCAAAGGAAGATGTGTGCGTACATAGGAAGATTTATATATACACACAAGAAGATGTTTATGTACATATGAAGAAGTGTGTGTTACACAGGAAGATGTAGGGGTTGCTTTGGAAGGTACATGTATGTGTATACTGAAAGATGTATATGGAGAAAAAGCAAGTCTGTGACTAATTCAAGAATTGCTCCTTTTCTCACCAAACTGCGTCTTTCTGATATCGGAAGTTGTGATAGAATGGAATGCAGGATCAGAGATGCCAGGTAACTCTCAACAATGAAAACCCCATGCAGGGTACTTTCCTGTCCTTCAGTGAGGTGAGGAGGCACCCGACAAACTACCCACAAAGAACCTCACATCCAACTACAAACGTGCTTTTACTCAGGTCAAGCTTCCGTGGAGTTTTAGACCAAGACATTGAGGCCCCTAGTCCTGAAACCTCCAGCATCAAGAGATGCTAGGGACAGGATGCAAAGCTTCAACTCCACCATCTCACAGAGGCAGCAGGGCACCCACAGCTAGGCATGGAAGTGGAGAACTCCCACCATTTTCTGCTTACCTCGGAGATACTTCACCCTCAAGTACTCTGGGCTAGCCTTCTGGCCAGGGAGAGGATCGTTCAGCATGACTTTTGTCTGTGCTTTAATCCCTTCATAAAACTGTCCCATTGCCACGTGGCTGAGCCCTTTCATGTACTGGCACACTTCGTTGTACGGCTCTAGTTGCAGGCAGCGCTACAGTCAGGATGAAAGGCTGCATTAGTGTCACAGGGGTTAGCACAGCTTTTTCTTCAACTCAAAAGCTCTCCAGTTGAGTCAAACTAGAGGCCGAAGCAAAGGTCCCTCCCTCTCTCCCCCTCCCCTTCCCCCCCTTCCCCCCCCCCCCCCCCCCCACCCCCCCCCCCCCCACCCCCGACAGGGTCTCACTATCCAGGCCACTAGGCTGGCCTAGAACTTGCTATGTAGACCACGCTGGCCCTGAACTCACTAAGAGATGCCTGCCTCTGCCTCCCAAGTGCGGGGATTAAAGGAGTACACCATGTCCATGTCCAGATTCCTCTTTTTTTTTTTTTTTGGTTTTTCGAGACAGGGTTTCTCTGTGTAGCTTTGCGCCTTTCCTGGAGCTCACTTGGTAGCCCAGGCTGGCCTCGAACTCACAGAGATCCGCCTGCCTCTGCCTCCCGAGTGCTGGGATTAAAGGCGTGCGCCACCAACGCCCGGCCAGATTCCTCTTTTTAGTGTGTGTGGCATGTGCAGGTATTTGTGGTTCCTTCAGAGAGTTCCACTGACCTCTGAAGCACCAGCAAGAACTCCAGCTATAGCTCTGCCTGCTGGAGAGGCTTACCTTGAAGTTCTTCAGGGCCTCCTGCAGGCTGCCATGGTGGTAGAGCATCATCCCTCGGAGCTGCAGGGTCTGCACATGGTTCTGGTTGAGCAGTAGGGCTTTCTGGAAGCTCTCAGTGGCTGCTTCAAAATTGCCAAGTTCTCTAAGGATTGAACAACTGTGATGAGCACCGGGCAGCAGGTCAGTGACGCCAGCACTAGAGTTCAGTTCTGGGAGGTCTTGAGGGAGGTGTGTGTCTCCTGCTCCCTGAACACCTCACACACAGTTGCACAGTCTTCACACCACCTAGAAATCTAACATTACAGGAATCTAACATACAGCATTAAAGGATGCTCACATTTTTGGACTTCTCTAGGAAAAATTAAGTTACTGATTTCCAAAACCAAATGCACCCTCCGTATGAGGGTGAGATTTCTCTAACAGCCTTTCCCCTGTAGCCACAATGGCTCCTTTACAGGCGAGGCACTGGAAGCCCAGAGAGCCACCAGTGGCACACCTGCATAGTTCAAGTTTCAGGGGCTCCTAGCTCATGCATTCCCACATCAACCATGTCAGCTGCCTTTCTGATTGAAGTGAGGTTGCTTTTTAAAGTTGAATACTCTAATAGTGAAGCAATGCACAGAGCTAAGAGGTGAGGGCCTGGTCACAGCTTCCTACACTGGACTGACTTACCCACGATCAGGAATTCACCACCACATAGCCTGGCAAGTGGCGATGGTGTCTATCACCCAGCACTGTCCAATGCCAGGCACAACATTAATCTACAGGGACTTATGCCCTCACACCACTATGACCCTCAGAGAGCTGTGTAAGCTGACATGACTCCTATATGGTACACATACAAGAGGGCTGACACAGGGCTCCCTCACATCCCAGAGGAGATGCCAGCAGGTGAAGCAATGCCTTCAAAGTGGACATCTTTTCTGAGAGATGCATGTGTCTTTCCTGGCTTAGTCTCCTTCCAGCCCATTGTCACTCACCTGTAGGCCTGTCCTAGACTTTTATATGCATCGATAAAGTCAACTTTCTGTTTCAGAGCTTCTTTGAAGGCCTCGATGGCTTCCTGTGGAAGGTATGCAGAAAATGAGCCCACTTGCATTAATTCCACGAGCATCACTAAAGGTTTACACATATGCCACACCTGTCTCTGGCAGAACTATCTTAAATTGGACCAAAAAATGAGGCAAGCTGTTTTGTGCAATAAACTGTTGGGAGGCTGTGATTCTAACAGTAAAAAAAAAATGCATTTCTATAAAAACAGCCTCAGGCTTCCCACTGTGACAGAGCTGTTGTCTTGTCTAACTCAGTAGTGCTGGAGTGCTAATGATTTCACCTTCATAAGAACATCATTTCTTCAATCCATAACAGCCCAATGGACCAAGGAAACTCAACAGCTCTGTGAGATTATTCAAAATGACAGCTTGCTGCATTTCAACTCAATCAACAAGACAGATAGATATAAACTGCACATAAAAAAAGCCAAAAAGACTCCTGTGTTGGCAATTGGGATTCCTTGGTTCTACAGGGAAACAGTACAAGAAAACAGAACAAGGCTAGGGCACTGGGCACGGCTGTGCAGCCCAGCAGCTGGCTGAGGCCTGGGGCACTGGGCACGGCTGGGCAGCCCAGCAGCTGGCACGGGGCTGAGGCCGGAGTGCTGTGGCCACTGAGAGGAATCCAGAGCACACTTGCTCACACCCAAATCCTAATGTGAGAACTGCTACTAGAGGGCACCGTTCTGGTCAAGGCTAGACAACCTAAATATGTGTACCCACTACCCTTGCACTTTCACATGCTATTACTGTTACTGTAATTGAAAAAAAAATACAGTCACTTCACACTTTCCCAAGGACAGGACAGAATGGTACTAAAGTAACCACTGCAACTTGAAGAAAAAGACTCGACTTTAGACAACATCACACCTGTTCAATTTGATGTTGGTAGGCGAGAGCTACTGGTGTCACATGCCTTGTACATGGTAGGCACTCAATAAATAGTCAGCAACCTGCAGGCGTAAGGCGGCTTTGCAAACCGTACAATTGCAAGACTTCAGAAAGCCATCGGCCTCTGCATCCAGATTCTACGTAGATGGGGTGGGGGCAGCATGGGTGGAGGAGCCACGGCAGGGAAGAGGAACTGCTGGTGAAGGGCTGGTGAATGTGGCTCCTGAAGTGTCCTAGTCTTAACCTTTTAGGGCTTTTATGATACTTTTATTTAACAAACACATATTGAGTGCCTATTATGTACCAGAGCCAGTGTGAGGAATTGAGGGGTGGGTACAAGATGAGCAAGTCATTATCTCTGTCCTCTAAGAATACTCAGTCTAGTTAGAATAGAAAGCCAATTACGTAATGGGAGTTATTAGCATAAATGTTACGAGCTAAAACAGACAGGAGTGAGGCTCTGGGAACAAGGAGAAGGCAGTGAGAGCCAAGTGCTCTAGGGACTGAACAGTGGGGGGAGAGAGCACAGTCTATACTGTGTGCAGCTCAGAGTCAGGAGCGGGAGGAAATCAGAACAGTGCCCACAGGTGTGAGTGCAGAGACAAGGACAGGACCTGGCTGGTACCTGCCCAGGCACCCAGGCCTCGGGGAAAGGACAGTGACCGTGGCAGAGCAGCAGTGCGGGGGAGAGCAGAGGAGCAGGCCCGGGTTGGGTCAGTGGGCCTCTGGGCAAGAGATAATGAAAGCTCAAGGTGAGTGTCCCTGAGGAAAGGAAGAAGGGTCGGATCCAGGGACATTTCTGAAGGCAAACAGAGACAGAATCCAGTGGTGTGAGGTGGGGGAGATGAGGCAGGGAGTTTCTAGGCTGGAGAGCCTGGGGGAGAGCAAGTACAGTGGCCACCACAGGAGGCAGGAGGGCAGCAGGGAGAGGGCTGGGGCGTGTTAAGTCTGCAGTGTCTGTGGACATCAGGGGAGATGCCCAGCGGGCAGCTGCTGCCCACTCCACTTACAGCATGCGTGGACGCCACAGTTCTTCAAAGTCTGATTCTCTTCAGCTTTTAAGAGTCTTTGGTTTCAGGGTTCCTGTCTAAGCACTGCTCAGCTCTCTACCTCAGCTGCCAAAGAGGGACACAGCAGAATCAAGATTTTACAGCATCGGGAACAAGAGACTAGCTCACACGAGGCAACCTCTAAGTATGGACGGCTTCAGGGCCGTCGGCTCGGCAGATGCCGCCATCTTCACTCCATCACCACCATCCGCACTGGTCACTGGGCGGCCACCATTTGGCTGCTCCCATCAGACAGCTCAAGGTGAAGAGCTTAAAATGTCCTTGTGACATGGACTAAATGGATGGCAAGTTCTTGCTGTCGGATTGCAAGGGCCCTCTCCACCACACTGGACAGCTGTGTATGTGCCTGGCCAGGTATGGTGGGGAATCACATGAAATCAGCCTACCAGGAAGCTGAGACAGGAGGGTTACAGGTTAAAGACTGGCTTGAGCTACATAGTCAAGCCCTTTCTGTAACAAATGCCATAAATAAAACATTTTAAAATGTTTAATGTCCTTCCATAAAAGGTCCTTACAAAAGCAAGTCACCTCCTAACTTTCTAAATCGCCATTGGCCTGAACAGACCCACTCTGAGGTCTGCCAGCTCAAGCCCACTGCTTTGGGTCTGGAGAGCAGGGGACATTCTTTAGCTCCATAATCACACAGACAGCTGGCTGCTCCTCACGAGGATGCTGGCAGGACATGAGGGACTAAGTGCAACCCTGACCTGCTTGGACAGCATAGATAAACCACCTCAAAGAGGCCCCTCCACTTCTCCTCCTATCGTCCCATGCACGCGACTCAGCACAGGGGAGGGAGGACCCAGTGACTTGGGAAGACCATGCCCTGAGGGACTTTGAATGCTCAGCGAATGAAAGCACTGTCCAGGCTCTTGGAGATATAGAGAAAGCAAACCAAGTCTCACTCTTCCGGCCTGTTTCAGGAGACTGTCCCTGCACCGATGTCCAGCTTTGTCTAACAAACAGAGTGCACTTGCTGGTACATGCGTTCCTTTAAAAAACATTCATAATATGTACTAGATGGTATTTTCCATGTGTCTCTTTCTCCTCCCTGAGATTGCCTCTGAGTGCAGCATGGTGGCCTGAACCTTTTCACATACAGAGGCTATGAGAAAAGATGAAGAATGAAAGGGACTCGGAGAGTGGGTGGGCAGAGCCCACTACGGCCTATATCCTTGTGGGCAGCTCCACACCTAAGGAGAAGTCTTTCTTTTGAACACTCTGGGCACTTACACATGGGATGTGAGGAACATACAAAGAACTAGCAAATTTGTTTGGTCTTTTGGTTTTCAGTGGGATGGGAGTTTTTAAAAAGCATCTATACAACAGATTAAACTTTTCCTGATAAATAAACTGTACTTATACTTTTCTCATATGGGATGCCACCGATCTCTGTTGGGTGCTTTGAAAGGAGACAGAAGGCTGTGCCTACTTTATGGATGTACAAGAAGCTGAAAGAGCTCAGCTACATGTCCAGCAGGTGGTTAGCAGGGCTCAAAGCAAGAGCACAGCCTGACCTCCAAGGCCATGTGCTCTGCTCTTGACATCAGCTATCCCTGTTAGTTTTGAACACAGGTTATACAACAAGTGCTATCCTCAACACTGAGAACTTATTTGTGGCCTCTGCCCAGACAAATCTGCCATCCCCAACCACATCTGCAGTCCTGGGAATGACAGGGATGGCTCTGGGATCTCTGCAGATACTAACATGCACAAGGTCTCTGGTTCTCAGACAAGACGGGGCAGTGTCTGCATGGGGTCTACATCCATCCTCTGAGCTCTTTTAGGGTTTTCTGGATGGCCTGTGACAGCTAATATAAGGTGGCTGCTACAGGTACTGTCACTACATCATGCTGTCTAGGCAAGAGTGACAAGGACAAAACCTGTACTCTTTCCCCCGAGTATTTCAGGGCTGTGGATGGCAGATCTAAGGACAAGCAGCTAACGGATACACAGGGCTGCCTGCCCCATGGCAGAACTATTTGGTGAGGTGAGATGCATGTTCTGCTTGCTGAAGACACTCCCCATCCTGTGCTGCCAAAACTTTTCACAGGCTTCAACACTGGACTCAAGACCACCATCTCTACACAGGACTGTTTCATCCCACAGTACACTTTCTAACAAGGCGACTGGCTGTGCGTAGCTCTCAGGCCAGCCTATCTCTCATCTCGTGGCTTGGATTATCCTGTCATAGGGGACCACCAATACTTTGAGGCCTTGTGTGGCATTATAACCCAGGTACGGGAGGTGGCAAATTTGTGATCCTGGCTACTGGTACAGGCTGCTGCACAGCAGGATCCCCATGGAGATGCAAGGACATGCAATGGAGTGCTCAGCAGGAAGCAACCCACACAAATACTTCTCCTCAGGTCAAGTGGTTTGATTGTTTACAGCGGCTTACTCCTCCTACTGCCTGGTGATCCGTGTCCATGGTCATACTAGTCACACTGGCCATATCACTAGCCTCCCACTCCTGTGGACCCAGTAGCTGGGCCAAGTCTCCTCAGCCCCAATGGGACCTACAAATGTCTCCTATCAGTCTCCGGTCTTTCTCACCTGGGCCATACTGTCAGAACCAACTTCTAAATCACAGACTTGGGACCCACTATGATTTTCCCCAAAGCCACAACACACAGCTCCTCTAGGCCCGTGAGCTGAAGCCAAAGTGCTCAGCGCTGCTCTAGAGGAAGACCTGCTTCTAGCAGCCAGCAAGTGAAGTGTGCATGCACAGAGCTAAGACACCTGTGACATTCTGAGGTGCATCAGGTCAGTCCCACTAAGTCCCCCCCACCCCTCAAGCGAAGCAGGCACAGCAGCGCAGGCGCGGGCAGCGCAGCTTCACCTTCAGAAGTCCTCTGTGAAAGAAAGTTAGGCCTTTGTACAGCATGGCTGTGGGCTGGTTTCTGTTCAGCTCCAAGGACTGCTGAAAGTCCTCGTGGGCTGTCGCGTAGTCCTATAGAAAGGAGGAGGAAAGATAAGACTGTGTTTGTTAGAGGGAAAACCCCATCGGGTCCTGGGCCCTTCTTGGCCTTGAAGGAAAGGCCACGGCGAAGCAGTGCAGACGAACTAGCTAACTGCTAACTGCTAACTGGTGTTCACAGAGGCTTGATTTTCGGCCTTTTGTCTCGACCACAGGAAAAGTATCATTTCAAATGCCAGCGAGACCATCTTTTCTCACACTGGACACTTGTGAAATGCCCAGGCTGCGGTGCATCCTGTGTGTTAGCTGAAGCTCTGGTCTGTACATGCACTGTTAAAAGTACTGCAAGCCCACAGACACCTGTGGTCTAGGAGCCACTGTGACAGAAACAGACTCTTGCTAGATTCAGTCCACCTAAACAGAATGGTCTAGAAGTCTTACAGGTTCAGAGTACAGCTCTCAGACTGAGAAGCAGACAAATTCAAGTTGTACCTCTAAGCAGAAGCTATGAACCAAATTACAACCTTTTCATATCAGCCTAGAATTTGATACTGTTGAAGGCCCAAACATGGAGACACGACTGGCCCTTATTATTCTCTATTGCATTTAATTTCTGCCAAAGACAATGCTCTCACAGCTGCCCTGTAGCACTGACATTAAACTGAACCCAATCTAGCAAAGAGTGGCTTCTGAAATGGTGGGAGAAGTGAGGTGTGGACCAATCTTTATGGGGCAATCACCTCGGATATGAAGTACAAGGTCCCCCGGTGTCGGTACAGCCGTGCAGAGGGCTGAAGCTGAATAGCTTTAGTGAGATCATTTACGGCTTCAGTAATTCGTCCCAGAGGGGACAGAATCTAGAAATCCAAAACATGCAATCAGGAAAAGTTCCTACGACCAGCCCTCCTATACTGTCAGGGTTTTAATTTTTCAATTCCACTGAACCACACGCCACTCACAAAGCTCCCTGTAGCAGGCTGCGACCTACGGCCTCATGCACGGACAGGTGAATGCACAGAAGGGCCACTAGTCTCACTTCAGTGAGAGGAGACCGGATACGGCTCAAGCAGCTGCCTTGCTACTGACTCCACTCTGGGCATACCAGATGTGGCTCTTCTTGAAATAAGACCCCTTTTTCCTTATGCTATGTTCACTTTTTAAGTAAAAAATTGGCACATGCACATTCAACCACTGGGAGAGACAGACAAGTCCTGGCAGTTAAGTCCTTCCTGGTCTCTAGCTCTACTCCCTGTGGGAGCAAAAGATGAAGGAGGATTTCTAGGATCCCAGGTACCCTGTCAGCCCCTAGCTCATCAACCACACTCAGCATCACAGGGGAAACTGTCTGTCCACTTGAAAAGCCCCTCAGAGCCGGCAGTCACTGTGGTCCAGGCAGCATGACAGCACAGATGACAGCCCAGCACCCAAAAGGAAGTCAACAAGATATAAGAAAGTCCCAGAGGGTCCCTGTGTTCATGCAATCCATCCCATGCACTTGGTCACAAGCAATCACCATTCCAGCAATTCCTAACCAGGGTGCTCTAAGAAAGGTCATGTTCACCCTGTGTTACAACTGGTCACTTGCTCTGCAGGAGTTCAGCATAGCCTGGGAGAGCACTTGTGTGGGTCCATCCCAAACATTAGCAGTGGCTTCCAAAATGGAAAAAGATGGACATGGCCTGGAACTCATCACAGGGTGGGATGGGGCTACCATTTGGAAGGAAAAATGCCCTTCTCTGCTTTATTAACACCTAGGTAAAAACTATCACATTTTGGTACAACTGCTAATATCCACAGTAATGGATTAAAATATTTTCATCAATCCCAGCACTCGGGAGGCAGAGGCAGGCGGATCTCTGTGAGTTTGAGGCCAGCCTGGACTACAGAGTGAGTTCCAGGAAAGGCGCAAAGCTACACAGAGAAACCCTGTCTTGAAAAAAAAAAAATTTCATCAAATACAGATTATTTCAGTAAACACAAAAGCAAAGCATTTCACAAATTAGTTCTAAGGCAGACAAAGGCAGGCTGCAATTTGGCTGTGAAAATCATGATGTAGTGACTGCTGGCAGTGTCATAAATATTGCTATGTATTTTTTAGATAATGGAAAAATTATTGTTCTAATCACCAATATCATTTTAGATAAGCAATTAGTTTTTTCTCAGATGTGCAAAATTTAAAAACCTGCAAGTCTTAACTGAATTCCTGGTTTATCAGAATCATTTCATGCAGCCCCAGAGTCCTGAGGGAAATACCAGCCCACCCAGAGTTGATGGGACATAGAGTAGGCAGCCCAACCACTACACAAGAGCCTCTGCTGTGAGGACAGGACTACAGCCACCAAGCCCAACAGTGAGAACCAAAATGAACAGGTAAGGAACTACATCACCGAGAAAAATGAGATTAAAACCAAGTCCTCAATACAACATAAAAACACTAAAAGAAAGTGAACTATAAGACACCACAACTTGAGGACAGGACCTCCAGGTGCAGTCTTGGAGTGACTGAGCACTCAGTGTTCCTACACTTGCTTCTTTTCCCTCTCTCTCTTGAGAGAAAAGGTCACCCCATATCAGAGAACTAACTATGCACACACTAGCATACACGACCCCAACAGCCCAGCACTACTGCAAGAACACAGGGATTTAAAGCCACAGACGGAGTCTTGGCACTCTCCTCTCTCTGCAAAACACCCTCCTCCTGCTGTTCTCAATCAAGCCTTACCTCCCAAGCGCCTAGCACACCCCATCAGCTTCTGTGCAGGCCACCTACGGATGTCCACTCAGCAGATGCTACAGACAGCCCCTCCCATGCCTGTCTCTACCTGGAGCTCTACAGCAAACCTACCTGCTCTGGGCATCTATGGAGGCAGGGCCATCTCATAAGAACTGTACATGATGAGCACATGGGTACATACACTCAGGCAATTCATTCATTCATTGTCCATTCATTCACTCATTCTCTGTCCTCCTTCCATACCAGTGGAATACCTGCTTCCAAGGGCTACATATTTCAGGTTGTCCTAATGCTGTTATAGTCAGTTTTGTTAAACTGTGTCATTTACATCTGCAATACGGTGACTGATATCTCTTTAATGAGTGTCTGCTGCAGAAGCAGACACTATAACCACGTTTTCACTCTAAATAGCACTCTCATGTTACTTTAAGTGCATCACTCATTCTATGGTTGTCCAGTAATTGCCACCATACTTACAGGCCTTAGGAACTAGGTAGGAACACAATTCGGCATAAAGGAGCATTAACAGTTATAATGATAATCATGGGGAAAGGCTCTGAATTTCAGCTAATTCAGGAACAGAGGGAAAAAGAAAACCGCACTCACTTCAGCCCGCTGCTCATATACCTCTGGACGGTCAGGTTCCAAGGCAATTACTCGGCTCAGTTCAAACAGAGCAAGCTCAGCGTTCTTAATGTCCTTGAAAAGGTATTAGCTTAGTATGAGACACACTGCTGCTTGGAACAGCGGCAAGATCTTCTGAGACACTAACAATGCAGTCACCAGAGAAACCGCTCCTTAGAGATGAACACAAACTTCAGTCCTCCACAAATGCTCTGCCAGGTTTGGTCAAAGAGTGGTGTCAGGTCAGCTGTTCAACTCACCCAAGTCTCCCACCCTTGAGGAAGTGGCACACTAATCCTGAATGCTTACCTCAAGTTCACAGATGGCAGATATCATCTAAACGTAACCTATCTAATCCCCCAAGGGAATGACACCCACCAGTGAGTGAGGAACAGGAAAATGCCAAGTGTCGATCAAAACCATGAACTCAGAACCTACTTCATGACTAGTCTAGCTAAATTCTCTTGAGCATGTACAGGCTGATTTTATGCTTAAAAATGTACATTTAAGTTTCCACTAAAGACAAAAACAAGTTACATGTTGAGCTGCAAAATTTAGACAGATGGGGACAGGAAGCAGCACTTATCTGAAGGCTATGTGACAGCTTGAACCTAGTCCCTGCTGATATATGACTGAAATGGTTTTGTACCCTCAATTCCATGGTTCCCAGGGCTGAGTTTGTCCCAGTCCTCTGTTTCAAAAGGGTACAATTATAACTGTCATATCAATTTTCTCCAAGCCAGTACCAGCATAGTAGAATATTTTAAACTTCAATAAATTCTAATTAAAATATTTAATAAAATGTTAAAGACTGTGACTTTTTAATGTAAAAGTTATAAAAATGATGATTTTCCCTCCAAGCACTATTTCACATGAATGTCTTTAGTTGAGAATCATACAAAGGGTTTGTGTACAACACTCTAAGCATGCTGACCATAAGGGCACTCTGTGATCTACTGCATAATCTTGGGAAAGCACTTTTACAGCATGGTGGCTTTTTAATGAACAGGGCTCACTGTCACCTCCACCGCCTTCCTCGGGGAAATAAAGGGAATGACTTGATTATTGCTGCAAAGACCTTTTCCTAGCTGCAAAAAGCATAAAATGTAGCAAACAAAAACAAATGCCACATGCTAAAAACAAACAACAAACAACAACAAAAAACCTGTGTTCTTTCACCCAACCTGTCACGAGTGTGACTGGATCTCAGGCTGTACATCTATCCCACTGTGACAATCTAGCCTAGTCTCTGCATTCTTGGGGAATGGTCTGGGAATACAGTTAGATCTCTGGCTTTTCCTGTGGCCAGCTCATCACTGACTTGGAAGACCCATGGGAGCCTGGCTGCCCACCTTCTAGCCATGGCACTTGGGGTGATCATCCACCCTTCTTTCTGGTCTGTGTCCTGGCAGAGCTGAGTGAACAAGAAGCAGTTTGGACAAAGGCTTGGGTGCATCATGCCACGCGGGCATGGTGGCAAGCATAACTATACATACTCACATGTAATCCCTTCTTTCCATAGGCTATCCCTCGGCCATAAATTGCACTAACCAGATCAGGCTCCTCCTAGTCAGACCAAAACAGAAACACGTCAAAAACTAGAAACAAACAAAACAAAACAAGAGTCAGTTTCTGCTTAAAGCTAAGTAATACCTCAAAAGACAGCTCTATAGCTTTACACTGGTGTGACCCTAGGTGACTCTGCAGTCCAGATCTGCAACCTGTAACCAGAAAGCTTGCTGAAGGAGACATGCTGAGGACTGCTATGCATAGAAACATGAATAAACTGCACTGGATGGAAGGGGCCCAGCACTGCCCAGCACTACAGTTTCCCTCATGGAGCTGTCTTAGTGCAAATGCCACCTTCTCAGGCACTCCATGATCGGCACGCCAGCAACCGCATCTCACAGAGAGAGAGCCTGGGAGTTCAGAAAAGGGGGGACGTGAGCAGGTAGTTTTCTAATGCCCTACCATGTTGCCTTGCATATACCCATGACTTAACCGGAGGAGGCAGAAGTCCTCTCAAACAAAGGAAGGGCAGCAATGCATTCCAGAATGTGCCGAGGAGCCATGGGAATGAAGTACCTGACTCTGTAGCTTGCTCTCCCATTCTTCCACTCCTCACAAGCCAAAGGGATCCTTTTGCCACCTCCAGAGGTACGGACAACCCTTCTGCAGTCCCTGCAGAGGCCCTGCCCAGGGTAGAGGCGTGACCTCTCTTCTATCTGGGTGGCAGGAACACCTGTCTATGCCGGGCCTCTTTCACCTCATTTTTTTATTCTTTGCTACAAGGTCCTGGTGCAACTTGAAGAGCTGTTCAGAACTGCCCCGGCTGAACCCATCAAAGAGGAATATGCTGCTCAGCTTCCAAGCTAAGACCCATGTCTGCCCATACTACGACAAAGAGCACCTCAGCATCCATGCTGGTGAATGCAGACAAATGAAGGGGAGGACCCTGCATTCAATTCTTAGGCTGCTTACACAGAATAAGGACCCTGTGGTCCAGGGATCCAGACAGCAATCTGGCACACCGTATGCAAAAGGTCACAGAAATTCAACCCAACAACTGTCCTGCTAGTTTCTCCTGGAACCTCTGGGGAGACAACAAAAAAGTCAGGCTGAAATACCAGCACTGGGGAGGACAAGGCAGGAGAATCGGAGTCTGAGGCAAACCTTGGCTTTATAGTAAGATCCTATCTCAAAACAACACCAAATGAAAACTATAAAGAGCCAACAAGAACAAGCATGCTTCGATCATCTCCCGCAGTAGAAACTCTCTTGGGTTCCCTCCTGGTTCCCGTGCGAGTCTTAGTCTGTCATCTGCATGCCCTATGCCACTGCATGAAGGTTGTCTGTGCATCTGCCAAGGAGGAGGAGGGTCACAGAGGTCACAGAGGGTCACATGGTCACAGAGGAGTGCAGGCTGTAATGACACCTTAGAGCAATTGCTAGCCCTTGTAGGTGACTCCAGGCACTGTGTGCACAGGAGAAACAACAGAATGGCAGCCCCTCTTCTGGTGGAGACAACTGCTACTCATGACCCCATCCTGAGAGCATGTGTCCCTGTCAGTTATCGAAAACAAACCTGCGTCTATTCATCCACAGACAGAAAACACATTTTAAGTAAAACATACTATAGAAAACCAAGAAGAACCAAGCCTTTCTGGGCTTAAGAAAGACTGTAAAGAGCCGGGGGGTGGTGGCACACACCTTTAATTCCAGCACACGGGAGGCAGAGGCAGGTGGATCTCTATGAGTTCGAGGCCCGCCTGGGCTACAAAGTGAGTTCCAGGAAAGGCGCCAAAGCTAACAACCAACCAAACAAAAAAAAACAAAAACAAAAACAAAAAAAAACAGACTGTAAAGGGCACCAAGGATTCTAGGATTCTAACTCATCACCTCATCACTAAAACAGGAAGGCAGAGCAGGTGGCTGCTGAGTGGGAACACACAGATGTGGAAGGGCATGGTACAAGATAGGAGAAAGCTACCAGACGACCAGAAGGAAACTGCCTGCCTGCTTTGGCGGAGGTTTCTACTCAGGCAGAACTGAGCAGACAAAACAGGACTCAGGCCTACAGAGGGTCTGGCCACAGTCCACAGGGCTCTCACAGGAGCCCTGGACTCCTTGCATCTTGGACTCAAACCTGAGACAACATTTCTGTGGACAACAGGCCCAGGCTCTGATTTGGTGTGACTCAAATGTACCAAACAGGCAGTTCTGCAATGAATAGTTTACTCTAGGAACCACAAAGTGAATCAGAAAGAGGTACAAATAAACAGTTACCCTATGGATGTGACTGGCCTCACCTGGAGCTGGGGCTGGCTCCCAGAGTGCCACCTCATTCCCCCTAAAACCACACACACACACACACACACACACACACACACACACACACACACACCATCTTCTGGATTCAGATGTCTGAGGTGTGCCACTCTCCTGTGCCATCACCCAACCCCAACAACATTGTATTTCACGCTGCCACCCAGGGTGCATATGGGCCCACCACTGTATATAACACACACATGCACATACAGACATATATGTGCACACTGCACATGGGGATCAGCGGAGAATCATTTCATCAGACTCATCCTTGGGTCTACACACGATCACTCACTGAGAGCAGGAGCAGTGAGGCCACACTGCAGAGTCCTGCAGAAACTGATGCTTGTCTCTGACCTCACTGGTCATTCTATTCTGTTCCCTTCCATACGCCCACTTCATGCTCAGAAAACCAGAACTACTTCCCAGTCATTTTTCATCAACTAGCCTGGCTGAGGATGACAGCATCTGTTCCCAGTCAGCTGGGACACACCTCAGCCCTGTCCCCAGGAAGCCTCTGGGGTAGGGTTTGGGGAAGAGCCCAGATCACCACCCAGACAGAAGGTAGCCTGGGAGGCAAGACCATAGCTTCAGTTCAAGGCTTGGCTGCAGAGGTAGGGAGGAATGGGTAAGGGGTTGTATTGCTCGGGGTGTAACTGGAATAGTGGTAAGGTCAGCCAGAAAACAGCCCATGGGTCCCTGGTGAGAACATACAAGCAAAGGGGTCTGGGTCTCAGCTGCAGCAGAGCTGGGTGATGACAGTGTGAGTGAACAGCAGGTGTGTGGAGTGTGAACTCATGAGTTAAACTGGAAGGGCATGCAGAGTTGGGTGATTGGATGGGACTCAGGTGAGGGGGCAGAAAAAAGACGTGGAATTCTGAAGAAGATAGCCTTTGGAAGTCCAAATGTAGGTAAAGCACAGCCAGGCACTTAGGAGGTAGAGAAAGAAGAATCAAGAGTTCAAAGCCAATCTCAGCTACATAACAAGTTCAAGGACAGCCTGGAATACCTGAGACCCTGCTACAAAACACCAAACTAACCAACCACGTAGATAAGTAAATAAATAAGTAAATCCAGGTAGAGCCAGAACGCAGCATGGCAGCTTCGATCTGTCCCCAGCACCTGGGAGGCTGAGGCAGGAGGATTTCTGCGAGCTGGAGACTTCCTTA
>CABHPP010124230.1:6493-21124 GCA_902168425.1 Peromyscus attwateri
TCCTCCAGGGCAAAGACTCCCCCGAGGATTGAGATCAACCTGGTGGATTCAGTCCAGGCAGGTCTAGTCCCCTCCTCCCAGGCTGAGCCAAGGGTCTCTGCTAAGCCCCAGGTTTCAAACAGCCAATTCATGCACTGAGCACAGGACCCGGTCCAACTGCCTGGATGCCTCCCAAACAAATCAAGCCAATCAACTGTCTCACCCATTCAGAGGGCCTGATCCAGTTGGGGGTCCCTCAGCCATCGGTTCACAGTTCATGTGTTTCCATTCGTTTGGCCACTCGTCCCTGTATTCCATCCATCCCTGGTCCCAACAACTCTTGCTCACATAAACCCTCCTCTTTCTGGCCAATTGGACTCCCGGAGCTCCACCCAGGGCCTGGCCGTGGATATCTGCATCCAGTTCCCTCAGTCACTTGATGGGGTTTCTAGCACAACAATTAGGGTGTTTGGCCATCCTATCACCAGGGTAGGTCAGTTCGGGCTATTTCTCGACTATTGCCAGCAGTCTATTGTGGGGGCATCTTTGTGGATTTCTGTGGGCCTCTCTAGCACTTTGCTTCTTCCTATTCTCATGTGGTCTTCATTTACCATGAACATTCCTTGTGTTCCCTCTCTGTTCTTGATCCAGTTGGGATCTCCATGAACAGTCTGGACGTGAGTTGGGGTAATGAGGGGCGAGGGGCGAGGGAAAGAGAATTTGGGGGAGCATGGTACATACTTTAACAGCCCATGATCTCCTAGACTTTCTGATTGTCCGTCTATTTAATAAACTCCCTTAATTTTAGTTTATTTAGTGACTTGGTCCTATGAGAAAGATGATCAGATATGTAGGCTTATATATCTGTCTTAACCCGTATCACAATACATAAAAGGTTACCTCATACTTATTTATAGTTATGGTAATGAACACAACTATAACCATGCATGTAATAAGTTCTTAATTTATTGAAACAGTGAACAAACACATCATTTTGGACTGAATAGATACATGTATACATTTTTGAGGTTTTGTCTTTTAGAGGAGAACCTACCTTCAGTGAATATGAAGCAGCAACATGATGAGTGATGCATGAGCTTTCACATGGATGTAGTCCCAGTTCTAAAACTGAAGACATCACCCCACCGAATCCAATAGGACATGCACTAATACTGATCTTAAGATAAATTCATACACATTTAAAACTTTGTTATGAATCATGTAGAAGGTGCACATAAAAATAACAGCATAAAAATATTGAAAAGGAGAGAGTCTGGTAATTATACTAAACATACCGCTAAGCTACTGCTAAGGAAAGATAGAATTGCCATGACAAATGTATGTGATATAAAAAAAAATTGTCCAAGCAAAATTAAGAAAAGGAACCACTACATATTTTAACACTTCTAATGTACAAAAAGTAAAATGATACAATATACAGATTAAAAAAAGATTGTGCTTGGAAATTTTGTTTCCATATAGGAATAACTCATAAAATTATAAATATCAATGAAGATATAAGTAATTACATGTTTAAATCTATATAAAGGACACATACAACACATTAGATAATTTGTTTATTATTTTAAATTTATAACATATCTTAAAGGTTGGAATGGCAATCCTTCTCATAGTATTCTTTTGCTCAGAATTTCTTTGTCTAGGTATTATCTGGTTTCACAAATTTTAGGACATTCTTCTCTATTTCTTTGAAGAATGTTGTGAGTAATTTGATTGGGATTTCATTGTCTATTTAAATTATTATAATCACTATGAATTAATGAGGTTACTAACCCTTATTAATGTTTTTAGAATTTTGTGTAACTCATAGAAAAGTATGTTTATGCTAATATAAATATTTTGTAATCAATAAATATATAAATAATATCTGAATTATAATAAGATAAGATAAAACATTATTAAGTATGATGGATAATGCCTTGACTTCTTTTGTTTCTTTGTTAAAATGTTGAGGAATTTCTACAGCTAAGGAGCAAGGGGAAATATACAAGATTAAGAAAGAATGTTCTAAATCAGGCATGGTGCCACACAACTTGAACTACATCATTCAGGAGGCAGGTGGAATTCTGTAAGTTCAACTCCAAACTAATCTATTTAGTGAGTTCCTGCTTAGCCAGGTCTACACAGTGAGACTGTCTCAAAGACAGAAGACTAAAGGGCATGGATACACTATGTACATGCATTAATAGAGACTTTGTCATAGAAAATTTACCATGGCTGATGAATGGTAAAGCTTCTGCTTGACTTTAGTTCATAGTCAGAACATCATTGTATGCCATGGATTCGCTAAAAGCTTGAAAATCAAATCAAAATGTGTGTTGTCATATATAGAATAATTACTTCATGATTTTATAGTCTTGGAAAACAATAGTATGTCTAATAAATTTAATTTGCTAACTATTTTACATGAAATACTAACTACAAAAATGTGTGGTAAATTTTTATGGTCTGTCTGAATAAAATTGTATACTTGTTTCACAATTACTTTGAGTACAAATAAAAACTTGAAAATAAATATTTTTCAACAATAAATCACTGCAAGTTTTCATTAAAAAATCTGTTCTTGCAGTGATTTCACATTTAGGGAAAGCTGAAGAAGAGAAATAAGAGAGATGAATTTTCTTTCACATACTCAAGAAAACCAGATGTCTATTTGTTGAAAATTCATCCAAATCAAATTCTGTACTCACTGTGGCACAAAATGTGAATAGGCAATTAAGTATCATTCATCATTTTTCCCATAAGCAGAAACCATTCCCAAGTATGGTCTAGAGTTCTCTTTCCCAGGGCTAAATACAATAGCATCTTCTGTTGGTAATGACTTGTCATCAAACACATCGCTATGATTTCTTTGCTCTACAGACAGCTATTTATGATGGGCAATGACAAAGAAGGTACTTTACTGTTCTCTTTTCTTGCCTTGCATTCTACTTTTTATTCCTCCCTATGTGGCATGAATTCTTAAGAGAAAAACCATGCAGAATTTCCTAAATTCCACAGAGAAATGATATACAGATTCTATTTTCTATAAAAATTGTATCTCCATTCTCTAAGTGGATTTGATTGAAATGAAAAAAGTCCTCTCCACTACATATGGAAATGGTTGTTATTAAAATTTCTTTCAGAAAGAAGGATTTGTCTATGTGTTATCTGCATAATGCATTGTTATATAATATGTAGACTTCATTATCAAAAGGAAATGGCATTTAAAGCTTGAATGACAGGTCAACAGCTGAACGATGACTGTGAATATGTTGTTATAATACTACCCAGATGCAAAACACTGGAAGTATAACAATGACCAGCATGGCAATTGTAAAGCTGTAATACATGACACTCACATGTTGGTGGTAAACAACAGCTGTCTAATTGAACTTAGGGCCCGTTTAACAGGAAGAAAACATGTCTGGTATCTCATCAAATTCTCAGGACTCTTGAAATCATGACATTTAGAAAAGAATCTATTACCATCACTAGACCTGCAGAATTCTGAACTATATTCTAAATTTTGTTCTTACACCGACAGGGAAGTGTAGCTACCACCCCACATCAAAAAGTTTTCTCTATCAGAAAATGAAGATCATAACAGAAAACTACAACTGGACACTAGAAGAGACCAATGGATCATGGTGAACTGCATCCTACTGGATATGTCTACATCACAACTCCTGCATTGGTGGTTCAGAGAACATTATGAAAAAGAGGATTGGAAGGATGTACAAGCCAGAACACCAGGAAGTCTTCTGTTTTAACAGTCCCTCCCAGAAATAGCTGAATAAACAAGATCTGAGCCATGGCATTATCAATAGACAAGTTCATGCCAAAGAGAGAACAGCTCACAGGGTCATAGCTCTAGACAAGAAACTCCAGCACATTGGTGACTGCAGAGGGAATTGATTTTTCCTAAGGAAAAGTTAGATCCCCAAGTAGTTATCCAATAAAGAGCCCCGAAACCATACAGACCTACCCACAAAAACAAAATAAAACACAAAAGCAAAGAACCAGAAAAGGACTAGGCACTTTGTACTTATATATTTGTTCCTATTTACATGTTATAGCCCACTAGGTTTCCTAGTGGCTGTACCCAGCAGGACTGCATGGAGGTTGATTGAACCACGGCCTGGGTACCAGGTGACTGTATCTAGCAAGGGGGAGGTCTTTTGCTCCCCTGCTTGGCATTATTATAAATAGACCTTTGGAATAAAGTTCTGTGCTGGTGGATAAGGATCCAGGCCCACCCGAGTCTATCCTGTGTTTTCTGTTATTCTCCCCCTCTATCTCCAGCTAAGTCTCTTACTCCTCATTCCTTAAGAGTTCCTGGGGTAAATAAGTGTGGGGGATGGTCTGCTATATTTATGCATATATAAAAAGCAACATTAATAAAAAATAGAGAGAGACCACCACTGTGAGAATGAAGGGAAGACATTGAATGGGTCTGAGGAAGGATTTTGGGAGATGATAAAGGGAAGAAAGGGAAAGAGGAATGTGATGTAATTATATTTGAATTCAGAATCTATAAAAACAAGACTTGTTTCAATAATAATCACATGATGAGATTATCATGACGGTTCTCTCCTCATCTCCTCCATTATAAATTGATACATCTGGTTGGCACTGATATTACCTAATGTGTATAGAAGTAAAATAGTCAAACAACAGAGTCCCTCTACTGTGTTTCTGCCAACACTATCCATCTAATTCTTCTGCCTCATATTTCTAGCTGCAGAGATTGATTACTCTTCTTCAACCACTATTTCCTGAATGGGCTCGTGTTAAGACAGTACTCAAGTGTCTACAACACAAATTAATTTTTTTTCTTTTTGAGCTTTATATCCTACATTCTTTTTAATGTCACAGACACCACTATAAGTAATAAGTAAATTTTAAACTCTCATAGATTTTTCATTTCCTTAATGTTAGGTAGAACAGTGTCTTATTTGAATAAATTACATGTTTTATGCATGTAGCCTTGTAGCTATGTGCCATCCATTATGTACACATTCTAATAGACTTGTCTATCAATTAATTCATCCTGAAATAACAGTTGAATGT
Organism: Peromyscus attwateri; assembly: GCA_902168425.1. Lineage (NCBI taxonomy): Eukaryota > Metazoa > Chordata > Mammalia > Rodentia > Cricetidae > Peromyscus > Peromyscus attwateri. Next base: position 11,546 of record CABHPP010124230.1, read on the forward strand.
TTTTCTTTCTCATTGCAAATATAATTTGTGAAATGTTGTCCTATTTTGGTTTCTGTTTCTTTGATAAAATACTGTCTAATACTAACTTGGGGAATAAAGGTTTATTTAGTTTATACTACAATATTACAATCCATCGTCAAGCAAAATCATGGTAGGAGTCAAGTGAGGAATGAGGAGACAGGAACTGAAGCAGAGACAGTGGAGGAATACTGCTTTCTGTCTTGATCTGTCTCAGGTTCAGGTTCAGTTACCTCCTCTTACACCTCCTAGGATGACTGCCCACAATGGGCTGGGAAATCCTCTGTCAATCAACTGTGGTGGAATATTATTTTAAGGTGTGTTACTCTTGTTTATATTGCATTTGTTTAACTCTGTGAAGCTGTGTTATTGTGTCTGACTAAAACCCCTGATGGTCTAATAAAGAGATGAGCAGTCAATAGCAAGGCAGGAGAGAGAAATTGGTGGGGCTGGCAGGAAGAGAGGAGAGATAGAAGAAGAAATCTGGAAGGAAGAAGGACATAGTAGACAGAGAAGGAGGAGGACATTCAGGGCCAGCCACCCAGCTACACAGCAAGCCATGGAGTAAGAGTAAGATTTACAAAATTAAGAGAAAGGACAAGGCCCAGAGGCAAGAGGTAGATGGGCTAAGTTAAGAAAAGCTGGCTAGAAACAAGCCAAGTTAAGGCCAGGCATTCATAAGTAAGAAAAAGCCTCTGTATATTTATATGGGAGCTGGATGGTTGGCCCCCCAAAAGCAATAAAAACAACAAACAACATTCAACTGTAGCACGAATTGTTAGAAGGTCTTATTAATAAAAACAAACCTGGGAGCCAGGTATTGGGGTGAACCATGAAAGATCAGAGAAACAGAACAAGCCACAGCTAACCTTACCTCGCTAATTCCTCAGCTGATCTTGTTTCCTCAAACTGGAAGCCTCTGAGTCCTTATCCGAATGGATTTCAGCTGAACTGCTGCTAAAAGCCTAAAAGCTTAACAAACATAGTTCCTGGTCCTCTTGCCTTATATAACTTTCTGTTTCCTGCCATCACTACCTGGGATTAAAGGCGTGTGTCACTACGCCTGGCTGATCAGTGTGCCTTTGAACTCACAGTGATCCAGATGGATCTCTGCCTCTGGAATGCTAGGACTAAAGGTGTGTGTGTGTGTGTGTGTGTGTGTGTGTGTGTGTGTGTGTGTGTGTGTATGCCACCGTTTTTCTGGCCTCTATGTCCATCTAGTGGCTGTTCTGTTCTATGACCCCAGATAAGTTTATTAGGGTGCACAATATATTGGGGGACACAATATCACCACAATGAACAATCAAGAAAATGCCACACAGTCATACCCACAAGCCAATCTGAGTGTGACATTTCCTTAAGTGACTAATTTGTGTCCAAGCGTCCAAAACCAATCAGCACAAACACTACTGAATATTTTCTTGGAAGCAGATATGGCTATTCCATTAGTTAGCACATCTGAAATTTTCAGTGCGTATCTGGTAGGTGATACGACATATACATGCTATGAGCCCAATAGACTACACAGTGACTACTTAGAGTTATAAACCTTGGAAGATGTAGTTTTGTTGCTATGTGCTCCAATCAATGTACTGCTGCTTCCCTGTGCATTTTGTTTTCTTTCCAGATATTAGGTGGATATAAAGGTACTGAAAAATAGCAAGGAGTATAAGATGCCTGTATATCTAGGTTTGCTCATTGGCTGCATTCATTTCTCCTAGGAAGATATCTTTTAACACAAGTATCAGTAGGAGAATATTTGAAATTGGTATAAAATCTTGTCTGTTCGGCTGTCTGCCCTGATCTACCTGCAGTGTCTCCGCAACTCCTTCTTTATAGATACCATATCTCTCTTCACCATCAACAGACACATATCTTTGCTATAATTACCATATCCTATGTTACAAGAGAACAACTTCATCTCTGAGTGGAGAGAAAACACAACTTAGCAGCAAATAGCCTTCCTCACTTTATGCTCTGTGCCACTGGAAGCTTTCTGATTCCCACCAAAGCTCCACACTTCAGACTTTGATTCAGTGTAATTTTTGTTCTTGAAGTATATTTAGTGCCCCTGTATCATTACAATAAATTGTACACTTCATGTAGTGCTCATTTCCTTTGACTCTTGTAGTTCAGTTTGAAACACGTTATTAAGAGGAGTGACTGATGATTATATTAAGTTTAAAGACATTTAAGAAGAAATGTGAACACATGCCTTTAGATTGCCACAAGATTCGAGCATTAAAACAAACCTTAAGATCTACTGATTTGTACCTACAACTTTTGTGTATATGTAATGTTGAGCTAATGATGATTTGGTTGACCCATATGTAAAGAGGAGTTTTAATGGTTCAGCTTCCCACAGATTTTTCAGAAATGTATGTCTAAAAATTTCAACACAATGCTGGGCACACAACACGGGCAAAAAAAAATCCGCTTATTTACACTGAATGGAAACAAAATTTGAAGAATTTAAGGTGTGAAAATTCTGATCATTGCTTCCATTTCTTCCTCTCATTACTGGAATAAGACTTAAGGGGCTGAGTATGAAGCCCATTTTTTGTTCCTCTTAGCCTTCAGCACAAATCTATGCATGTTGTTACGTGTGCAAAGTCAATGTCAGTAAATAAGAACTGTAAGAAGTTATTTAAAACGAAGTTTCTAGACACAGTGGATATAATTAATATCTAGAGTTAAAAGATAACTTTAGACCAGAGAGATGTGACAAAGAGTAAAATGTTTGCTATATAAGTCTGATGATCTGAGTTTAATCATCAAAATCCACATAAAGTTAGGAGCAGAGAATAACTCCATGAAATTGTCATTTGACTTCACACTCATGATATGGCACACACACACACACACACACACACACACACACACACACACACAATCTAAAAGTTTAAAATTATAGCTCTGTAGATTAAAGTCCATATACATACTATATTGACCAACTTTTCCTTAAATTGGTCATACTCCATGGTCTGTAAATGAGTTTGGATCTAAGAGAAAGATGGTTTATTATAGTATCACCATTATCTTATTGTGGTTATGAAGATAGGGCAGGGCTAAATAAATCTACAGTATTCTTAAGAATTGTGGGATAAAAGTATAAAGTAACATTAGCTCTAGAATGTCTCATGTAAAATAATTGTATTTGGTTATGATGCAGAGGCATTTTTTACCACTGTAGATTACAAAAAAAAAGTCTAAAACATAGATTCAAAACTGTTGCTAGGCAGATGAGCAATGATGGAAAATTAAGACACAAGTGTCAGAGGATGACAGCCAGATATCTTAACATTTCAGTTTAGCACGAACTGCACTGAGTCAGTGAATGATAAGCCAACATCATCTTCAATCCCAGCTAACTGCCCCATCTGAAATCAGCAGATATGTGTATACTGAGAAAAAGAGATGGGCATCTCTGTTGGGCAGCTGTGTGTACTATCCTTTGAAATCCTGAGTGAGACCATACTTGAGGCTGACATATTTTCCTGTTGTGGTGCTGTATTGACACTAGAGAACAATATTTGGAAAGTTATTGTTTCCACAGCTTGCTCTGATTTATGTTCCAGTCTATGTGAAGGCCTCTGTGGTGGTACAATCCTGGCTGTCACATGTAGCAATGTGTGAGAAGATTGTTTCTCACTGTCTTAAGCCTCATGCTATTTATATCATCTAAGATTATTTTGTTAACTAGGCTTGGATTATGGTTTAACAAAAAATTTCAGGAGACTCAAATAAAAGGAAGGATTCCATCCAAAGTTCTCCTACAATATCTATTGGAATTTATTAGGAAATGCAATGTTTTCTTATTCATATTTACAAAGTACCTTATGAGTAATTCCTTTTTGAATTATAAATAACTACTTCTAAACAAACTTAAAGCTTCATTTTAAAATTGAGAAAGATGTGAGAACTCATCAAACTACCAACCTTCCCTAAAGCTCATATTTCATAGAGTTTAGTAATATGAAAATAATATTCTCTGAATTATTTCTGATGAATTCAAATATTAAAGCCCGCTTACTTTATTACTGACAGTGACTCCAACTAAGAAATGATTCCCATGACCAAGGAGTTTCCATCTATAAATATTGACAACTTTCATGTCGATATAGTTGTTTGTCCAAGGTATATTATTTCTTCCTAAAGGAATTTTCATATACAAAGAGGATCTGGGCTTCACAAGCCAGAGATTGATTTTTAAAATACATCATAATTATTAGTTTTCAGTTAGAGGATTTCAAAATATTCTCAGTGTCAGTATAATTATTTTTAAAACCCAAATCAATCATTGCTTCATGATCAGATAATTTTAATTATATTGGAGGCAGATGGAAAGTGATTATATGCATATCTATACACATATATGTACACATTTATATTTGCATAGGTTTGCATACATGTAGACATGCGCTATATATACATACATACAATATATGTATATATACATATAAAATAAAATGAAATAAACTGTATGAGTACCTGATGAATTAAGATGAAATGTATTTAGGTTATTTGGAATTAACCCATAATAACATCAATCTAAAATATTGCATTGAAATGAGCCTGCTTATTAATTAATTTTCATTGAAGTGTGCTGTGGAATGTCATGCTGTATGCTGTGGATGTGTGTTTCTCTGATTGGCTGATAAATAAAATTCTGATTGGCCAGTAGCCAGGAAGGAAGTATAGGCGGGGTGAGCAGACAAGGAGAATTCTGGGAAGAGGAAGGCTGAGTCAAGAGTGACCAGCCAGACACAGAAGATGCAAGATGACAAGGCAGAACTGAGAAAAGGTACCAAGCCACTTGGCTAAACATAGATAAGAATTATGGGTTAATTTAAGTCTAAGAGCTAGTCAATAAGGCTGAGCTAATGGACATACAGTTTGTAATTAATATTAAGCCTCTGTATGTTTTTTTAGGTCTGAGCGGCTGCAGGACCAGGGGAGAGAGATTTGTCCCAACCCCAGGGCCCAGGCAGGACTGGAGAAATTTCCGACTACAGAAGTATATTCTGCATTATTAATCAACTTTGTCGGGCAGTGTGCATAGCTTTAAGGAAGTGTCGTGTGAACTCTGACAACAGCCCTCATGTATTCAATATAATGTAGAAAATACCTGAATGTCATTTCATGTCCCATTTTAAACATCAAGATAGTGTAATTTCCATTTTCTTCTTATACTTTGACTATATTAGTGTTTAAATTCAAGGCTCTTAAAGATTGGAATGACTGTTGGTGATTGTTAAGATATATAAAGTAACAATGTAAAAATGATGATTTCTTGATGCTTTAAAGGGTTCTAAATAATGTTGAATTTATTTAAAACTTTGAAAGAGTATGTTTCTTTCAACACTAAAATTAAAATTTTATTAGTCTCTAATATAAAACAAATACCTCCAAAAGTTAATATAATTTAGTATTTTCAATGTCTTTTTGGATTTTTACACAAGGTCTAGGAGAAATCATGTTCTATGTATTATAATGGCTGACCATACATCTGGGAAAATTGAACGTACAGATTTATTGTACTAAAGCAGAGAAAACAGCAGCCATAATACACCAGTCTTAAAAAAACAATTAAAATTCACTGTTTAAAAATCCCTACAAGCCTTACAAATAAATCTATGTTAAAACATTCCCACCATAAAAGGCTCTGAAGTCTTTGATGAAATGCAGTCTTCTGGAAATGAAGGATCAGAAACAATGAAACAAATTGAAAATTGCCATAAGTTTATAATCTTCTGGTACTAATGTCAAGTTAATGCCTTCCACCTGCCCAGTGAAAAGGCTGGGCTCTATTGCCTGTGTTACAGAATGTTGAAGCTTAGTTATTATGTCTATTCCTTTAGACACTTTCAACAACATATCTAGATTAAGAAATCAATATCCTTGTGCCATAATTTCTAGGTTAATGAATACATTATAATGTTGATGAAATGTTTCTGTAGTGCATGCTGTAGTGGAAAAAACAAGTCATTTTGAGTTTGAGTTTCTGTTGTTGTGTTAAACACACCATGACCAAAACAACATGGGAGGAAAAGGATTTATTTGGCATATATAACATAGATCACAGTCCCCTGAGGGAAGTAAAGGCAGGAATTCAAGGCAGGAACCTGGAGGCAGGACCTGAAGCAGAAGCCAGGGACTAATGCCACTTATTAGCTTGCTGCTTCTGGTTTGCTCAGTAGACTGGGCCTTCCCCCATGCATCCTTAGTCAAAAGGAAGCCGCACAGACAGACAGGAAACACAGAAGGAAATTAAAGTAGAATAATAGAAGAGATAGGTGAAATCTGCATATCAATAATTTATGGTTTTATTGTAGACTTGTTTTTATTCACATATTAAACAACAGGATAAACTGTCTTTATATAATATTGTAAATTTAACGGATCTGTTTTGTTATTTATAAATTATAGTGATAATGAGAACAGATTATGTGTACCTCAAAATATAATTACTATGCACAACTACTAGGGTTTTGTGCACCATCGTAAATTGGGCCTAATTCTAATTATTAAATCTCTCCTAAGGAATCAATCTATATTAGCTCCTTCTTGTGTTATTTAGAGGTGTTTGATAATAACAAATGGAAATATCTTTTTCCCCCCAATAGCTCTAGCTGTCCTGGAACTCCCTTTGTTAGACCAAGCTGGCCTTGAACTCATAGAAATCCGATTGTCCTATCTCTAAATTATTATGATTAAAGGCATGTACCACCCCCTCCTGGCCAGAAATACCTTTTTACAATCTTACAAATATTACAAAGAATAGCAAAGAATAGAGTGAAGGCAGTGGTGTTTTCTGTAATATGTGATGTAGGATTTCAATTAACTTTATTTAATTGTTATAATGGAATTTGCTCAGGATATCAGATTTGCTGAGAGGTTGTCACAGAGTGGTTTCATTTTATCTGTTCATTAAAAAATAACAGCAAACAAAGATGTGCATTTGAGAAATATTTAATTAAAATTTTGTTTTATTATTTAAATAATTTTTATGAACTATTTCAACAAGTGAATCTATTGTATTTAAAAGGAAATACAAAGTTTCTTTCTTAGGCGATTTCAGAATCTTGTGTGTGAAGAGGGATATACTTGTGTGAACATATGTGTTAAGAAATAGAATTGAGTGGGCTGTGCACTTAGAGGTCAGCGGTTCCCACCAGGTGCCTTCCTCAATAACTTCCAAAACTTATTGTTTGGGATAGGGTCTCTAATTTAGCCTAGTGCTTACTAATTCTCTTCAGCTATCCTAACTGGCAAACAAACCCCACCTGCCTATTGCTTCTATTATAGGAACAAGCCCCTGTGCTTGACACATTTTTTCTGTGTCCTAGAGCTACAAATTAAGTCATCATGCTCTTATGGTAAGCCATTCACAGATGGAGCCATTTCCTAAGCACCCACAATCTTTTATATGAGAAAGAATATGGTAATGTTTTCAGATTAATCACTGCAAGTCTAGATAAACACAGAATTTATATGTGCTCATACGAGGAAATCCCATAGGCTGTTGAATATGCAAAGACCTTTGAGCAACTGTTATTGATATCTGAATGAAAATATTAGAAAAGAGTTATTTGATTCTGAGACATCATTACTTCTTTTATCCATACAGTAGAGTTGAATATAGACTAGATAATGGATATTCCCAATATTTTGCTTTGTTCGTTGGACATTTTAAGCTGCTATATAACGATTTCAAATTCTCTAGTCAAAGTAAAAGTCGGGAGTCCCTGAGAAAGCATGGCACAAGAAAGGCCAGCTGTGTCCTGCTTATAATCATCACTGACAAAATGAAGCATGCGATTTTAACAACATTAGGACATCTGCTAGCAAATAATCACCAAATAACCACAGTTGAAATTATTTGTAACAGAAGAATGTCCCCCTGCATTTCCAGGAGGCATAATAAAGTGGTTGTTGTTTTAACACACTATAGTATGAACACATTTATTTTGATGTGTTGGTGCCCCAGAACAAAGATCACCCAGACCATGAAGTCATGGCCAGCTCTATAGCAAATAGCAGCACCATGCTCCCTGTCCATTTTCTGGTTCTTACAACATTTTGAGACTCATTGCAATGAGAGAATCTCAACCCTTTATCCGTGAAACATTTATCAGTTTAATAAAAAAGTTAAAAGTAAGTGTAGTGCTACAAAATTGATGTTCCCTTAAAACGTTTTCCAAATATTAACACACACGATCCTGCCATTGATACATATTCCAATAGTAGAGATATTAAGATTTTGATTTGTTTCATAATCATTCCATGAGACAAGATATAGAGGGACAATGTCTACCTCCAACAGATCGATCACATTTTAATCATAAAAAGCATATCAGCTCATATTTGATAGCTTCAGTTAAAATTGTTAAAATATTAACATTTCCACTGAAAGTAATGCTAAAGTAAAAAATATTTGTTATAATAATTTTAAGAAATTTTGGTTTTGATATTGGAAACATCAAGTTAATTGAAACCACCAATGTGTTTCTGAAATTTTATAAACAGCAAGTATTTTATTTGTACATTAGAACATAGTATTATTTAAATAAGTTTTTGTTAAATATGTATGGAACAAAGTAATAACTAAGATCTTCCAGTGAGCTTTCTCCATAGACACATCAAGTTGAATAATTGTCCATATTTGGAGCTACTGTAACAGGAGTTAAGAAAGCACATATATATCCATAGTACTAGATCTTGGCATGATAGAATATTTTTTAATTAATTAAATTTACTTATTGAACAAGACATCATTAAATTACTGCTTCGATTACTCTTCTACTCCAATCAGCATAGCACTGAAAGATTCTCTATCTTAGAGTGGGAAAACCCATCTGATAGAAGCAACTTGTTTGGGCATATATTTTGTGACAGTCTGCCATGCCATGGAAGGCTTGGTGTCCCAAGGGAGCTCTGTCTAAGGTGGTAGGAGGTTGAAGCATAACATCTTCACGTTTGGCAGATCAGGAAGCAGGGAGCTCTATCAGGGACCAGAAGCATACATACCCTTAAAAGCCTCCCTGGTAGCCACTCCTGCTATGTAGGCTCTGGTCCCAAAGGTTATACATCTTCCCTAAAGACAATGAGACCAGATGTCAGACACAATAATCTGTGTGGGATATAACACACCCAGTCCCTAACAATACCCATGTTGGTTAGATTGCTATTTCATTGTGTCTCTCAGCCAGCTATTGTGTGAGTATCAGTTCACCCCCTAGACTTTGCCAATCCATGGAACTGTGGGATTCAGGCAAAGGCCAGTTCAACACCAGGCTATAGTAGAATCAAGGGGCTACTTGATTTCTACTACTCCAAATTTAGAGAATATGGGTGCAAGACTCTGAAAGCAAACCAAATGAAAACAGACAAAGACATGGTATTTCATTAAAGAGAAGATATGAGTATCAACTAATGTAGATGTAACTGTCTTATTAAATAAGAAACACAGAGCCAATACAGAGATGAAAGCCAAGAGGTCAGAGCAACAGCTAAGAGCTAAAAACCTTACCTTTCACTGTCGCTGTTGCCCTACCTCTC
>CABHPP010124231.1:0-30800 GCA_902168425.1 Peromyscus attwateri
TCAGTACTTACTGAGCAGGTCAGTAATTCCTGTAACATCACCATTGTATGGTCCCAGATGGTAATAGGGAGCAAACACTGTAACTGTAAGATTCATTTCAAGGATGAACACCAATGGGGTCACTTAAGGGTTATCTGAGAGAACTAATTCCTTCAATTCATGCTGCAAACTGGCCATATGGTCTAGACTCTCTGAGATGATTCTCCTAGGGCAAATGCCACTGGGTCATTTCACACCATTAGTCAGAATCCCCTGGAGGTCCAAAGTGTAACTGACTCATCTCAGTATTAAAGTCAGGTACAAACAGAGGAGATGGAGTGCCTTTGAGGTTTGCACACAGGCATTTTACTGACTGTTAGGACTTGTATAAAATCCAATGAGAGAATGAAGGCATCCCATCTTCCCACCCTCTGTACATCTTAAACAACTCCCCAAAAGAGTATGCAACAGTTTTCACAAAAGAAGCCAAAAGCCAAGCAGAAAGTCATGAACACAAGTAAACTGCTATTGTACTATCAATGGCTAGAGGAAGTCACGAGGACTCTAGACGTCTAGAGGGGACTGAAGGACTCTTGGACTAGCATAGCAAGAGAGACTTTCACTCAATTCAGTGGGTGAGGAGCCCGCTGGCTTTGTGTGACAGACATGCAGGGACGTCTTTCTATTTTGACTTTAGAAAACGTTAAGGAAGGTTAGCCAGAAAGAACCATAATCGTCCTTTATAAACCAAGCATCTGCCCTCTATGGTTTTCCTTCATATACCATATTTTAGAGTTGTAATCAGTGGCTGACATTTCATACTCTGATAATTCAAAAACTGTGTCAGAACAGTGGTTTTTCACTATAACAAAAAGTTAAAATTGTTGTATTTCTTGTTATTAGTGCTTTTGGTTGGTGTTACTCTCCAGATTGTTGGAGATAAGTCTTGCAGTAATTCAATGCCTCGCTTCACACGGAAAACTTTAGAGGATCGGATTGTCAGCAGCACAGTGGGACATCTACTTCAAAAGTAAAAGGAGTTACTGCCATGGAGAAGGGCCAGTGCCGGCAAGGCTCTTCAGGTAATGGATGCAGCCTATTTTATGCCTACGGATAACACATAGTTACAAACACAGTAAACATAAGACAAATATATTTGAGTGGGACCATCTCTGAAATAGGACCAGTTTCTAGGTTCAAGGAGACCTGTTTTGAGAGTGATACGGCCTGGTAGATTTCATAGCAATGGAGATATCTAATATAGGAAAAGACGCTGTGTAGAGTTTGTGATAGGCTCCCATCAGGGAAACAAAATGATTACCTTGGAAGCAAGGCCAAACATAAAGTTAAGAAAGTTGATACACAAATCACACTTCAGGGCAGGCACCATGCCGGGCAGTAGGTAGCTAACACAAAACAAACCCAATGATATTTTGGGAGGGTTTTTGTCTCGTAATACTTTGTCTAGGCATTTTTTTTTTAAACGCTACAGGTCTTTGGGTTATAACTTATGTTTTCGGGTTTTGTTTTATTGGGATTTCTGTATGTGCCAGAGTATGTGTTTCTGCATCTGTATGTGTTTCTTTCCTTTCTTTTTCTTCTTTGGTCTTTTAAGATGGGGTTTCTATATGTAGCCCTGGCTGTCCTGGAACTAACTCTGTAGATTAGACTGGCCTCAAACTCACAGAGATCTGTCTCCCTCTGCCTCCCAGGTGCTAGGATCAAAGATGTGCGCCACCACTGCCTGGCTCTGTATGTGTTTCTTGTCCTTTTTCTTCAGCTATTTTTTTTTTCCTGTTTGTTCTCTCCTGTTCTGGTTGATTGCTTGGTTGGTTGCTTGGTTGGTTTCTAGTTGCCTGTTTGTTTTCTAACAAGAGAGAAAGAAAGGGTGTTATTTGAGTGGGTGGTAGATGGAGAGGATCTGTGAGGTCTTGGAGAAGAGGAAACTGTGATCAGAATATAATGTATAAAAATATATTTCCAGTAAAAATTAAAATTATACAGAAAAGAAAGTTAGTAATTAAAAGTGATGATTTATCATCACTTCTAACTTATATGACTCTTAAGTATTTTTCAATAGCCTTTAATGTAAAATTTTGTCATAAGATTTGTTTAAATCCAATCATCACTTTATTAGAATCCCAATATATCGCTTGCTTGTTCTTCTGACTCCTATTTCTTTTTTAGATTATCATAGACTTTCCTAACCTTCCAATTATTCATTCCTTAATGTATCTACAGTTACTTCAGTTCTTGTTTTCTTTCATGCAGTACATGGTGTTTGAATAAATATGGACCCAGACTCATGTGTTTAAATGCTTGGCTCATAGGGACTAGCTCTATTTGGAGGTGTGGCCTTTTGGAGTAGGTGTGACCTTGTTGGAGGAAGTGTGTCACTATGAGGGCAGACTTGGATGTATCTCTTATATGCTCAAGCCTTGCCCAGTATGGCACACACTCTCCTTCTGTTGCCTGTGGAGCAAGATGTAGAACTGTCAGCTCTAGCTCCAGCACCATGTCTGCCTAAACACTGACATGTTTCCCCCCATGATGATAATAAACTAAACCTCTGAACTGTAAGCCAGTCCCAATTAAATGTTTTCCTTTGTAAGAGTTACTGTGGTCATGGTGTCTCTTCACAGCAATAAAAACACTAGCTAAGACACATGGCAATAATAAGTGTTGAATAAATAAATATTATTTTCTACTGTCTTTTTTATACCTTCTTGTATATAAGTATCATAAAATCCATTAGTTTAATGGAAACAGAAGATGATCTAGTTGGACACGTAGAAAGAATCAACTGTACTCAGAGAGCCAGACAACAAATAAATAAATCAGGTAATTTTCAATAATAACTATGAGTATAAACCAAAGCTTATGTGGTTATAAACCAACACTATATATTATTATAGAGAACAACTGTGAAAAGATGAGAGGGCTTTTTTATTGGATAATTTGGAAAAACTTCTTTGAGAATGTGACACTCTAAGGTGTACGTAAAATAGAGAACTGCCCTGAATAGTGGGGTTGGGGCAGGAAACATTCAATGTGGAAATAAAAGCAAATGGTGGATTCAATCTTGAAAGATACGACAAAGAGGAGGGTATCCAGGGGTCCACAGATGAGAGTAACAAAGAGAATTCCATGAAATGAAGCCAGGAAGGTAGACGGGGCAAGAGTTACTTGTGGAAAGTCATAAATGCTAAGCAGAACAACAGTATTCTATTTCATCTTGAAACTGTCATTCTTTCTTTAAAGAAAATAGATTGAGATGAGGTGTGTGGGAAGCTTGAAAATAAGGCACCAATTAGGAGAAGTTTTGTCTTCATGTAAGAAAAGTGTGGTGATTAAAAAAACAGAAATCATTTGGAAGCTCAAGGACAATATATTACCTAGTCATATTAACATTAATGGGAATTAAAGATGCTGTTTGTGACATGCTAAAGGGAAGAAAGGAATCAAGGACGACTCACAATTTTTTGTTTTGTTTTATTTTGTTTTTCGAGACAAGGTTTCTCTGTGTAGCTTTGCACCTTTCCTGGAACTCACTCTGTAGACCAGGCTGGCCTCAAACTCACAGAGATCCGCCTGCTTCTGCCTCCCGAGTGCTGGGATTAAAGGCGTGTGCCACCACTGCCTGGCGATGACTCATATTTTGACTTAAGAAAGTAAGTGGGCATGAGAGTCATTTGTTGAGAGTAGGCAGATGTTCGGTTGATGGCAGAATTAGAATTCAAAGCTTCTATTAGGGTACATTAAGTTTGAAATGTTTACTAGGAATCTAGATGAAGATGACAGTTGGGTAGCTGCATTTAGCGACAGGAGAGGGCTACTGTACGTGTTAGGATGTTATCAGCATGGAGCTGAGAACAATGAAATGTGAGATGAAGAAACAGGAAAGAAGATGAGAGCCAGCCCAGCTCAATGGCTTCAGCCCATCAACATTTACAGATTCACTAGAAGAGCAGCCAGCAGTGGAGACTGGTGAAAGACAGTGAGGGAGGAGAAGGGAAAGCCACATCAAAGATGTGAAGTAAGGAGCCACAGGGTGAATAACCTTTAAAAACCTGCTGAAGAGTAGGGACCATCAGATCTAACAAACTGAAGAGTGCAGGTGATGGTAGCAGGGTACTTCTGAGGTCTGGAAGACTGGGCCCTGCCACTACTTGGCCCTACTATCCACAGCAAGTCAGAACCCTACCCAATAATTCCACAATGCAGTCAGCCACTTGACAGTTCTCTGTGAGTTAGACGTGAAACTTCAAGATAATTAACAGATAGCCCCTACCTTTTTATTTTAGGTAATTCAGAATGGCCAGGAATGTATCATTCAGATGTGCAAGTTTGTTTGTTTGTTATAATGCCATTGTCCAGTTTTATTTCTACCAAAAAAAAGGACTTAAAATGTAACACCTCCCCATACCTTTACTCACTGAAGATTGGTACTGATGCTTGATTTACTCACTCGCCTTCTCCCCTTTCCCATTCTTTGCCTTGGGTGTTTTTAGTCACTTGTCTTCCCATGGCTAGTATACATAAAAAAAAAAATAAATAAATCCTCTTGTGGATTGAAGTTAAACAGAAAAAGACTGCTCATACAAAGACTTTCTCTAACAAGTTATCTTCATTTGCTCTGGATCTTGTCTTAAATGACTTGGCAGTTTGGGGTCAATAACTGACTATGAATAGATATTGTGATTAAATCCCCAAGCTCTTCAATAACACCAGAGAATTTATTACAATAAATGAGAGTTTCTTAGTGCAAAATTAGAGCTTTTGACAATGACTTCCTATGCTTTGACAATTGCTGGCATTTCTGTGACAAAAATAACTACCATATTTTGAGAATATTTTTTAATAATAGAAAGAAATACAAGATTGAAGCCTAGACATACCAATTATTTTACCAGAAGTTGTTAACTATTTTATCATTTAAAGCTATAGAAGCATTCTTTTCCCTCCTTACTTGTGTACAGGTAGAAAACCTTTTCACAACTGTTTACTTTCTTTCTCTTTTTTTCTTTTTTTTTTTTTTTTGGTTTTTTGAGGCTGTTTACTTTCAATTTGGAAGATGCTTTGTTATTTATTTTCGCTGATACTGGGTAACAATTAAAATTTTTGACCTGTCCTGGCCAGCGGGATCTTCAGCAGAGACCCTAGAAGGGGGAATGGCGAATGAAAGGGACAAGAGACACAAAGAATTGACAGCAAGACAGTATTCTGATCAAGTTGCAAAAATTTATTTTTCTCAGGTGGGTTTTATAGAAGTAGACCAGGAAACTTTCTTTGGGAAAAGATCAGGGGACTGTTGAGTTGCCAAGCAACCCAACCAAGCAACCTAACCACAAAACATTGTTACTAATGGTCACTGTAGCAGAAAGATAAGGAAATGTTAAGTTATTTTCTAATAACTCAGGACTTGTCCAGGCATGTCAAAAGTTTCTAGTTAGTGGCTCAATACTGGACAACAGAAACTTAACTCAGGCAGGCAATGTGGCATGGCTCTTAAAATTGTCCTCGGCATTGACCGGATGGAAATTTAACAGTAAAAGCATAGGTTAGGGTGCATATCGGCTTGCGTAATGTTCCACCATGCACAGTCCCTGGGTTCTATCGACCAACACCACAAAAACAAAGTGTGGTGGTGTGCGCGACTTAGGAGGTGAAACTTGAAGTTCCAGGTCATTTTTTAGATACACAGCAAGTTCTAGATCACTCTGGAATACATGAGGCTCCTGTCTCAAAAATAATTTTTTAAAGTGACCCATGATCTCATCAGAAATATTACTTTTTTATGTTTTATGTATGACTCTTTATAAAAGTTTTGGTATGCTTATGACTTTAAATTTCACAGCTAAGTAAAAGTAGACTTAGATTCATAAAAATAGCACTTACTGCTTTTCTTTGCTTGTATTGATTTTTCTATTTTTAAAGAAAATAGTTGTTTTTATAGGACTCCAAATTCTCAAGAGACGCCTCTCAACACCCATCTTGTCACTATTAACTTTCAGGAGCACTTCCTTCCAGGATGCATTTTGCATCTTTAGTTATGGCATTTTTTAATGGCAGTGAAGATATAGCAGGGTCTTTCCATGGCTAAAACTTGTCATTTAGTCAATTAATATTGAGCACTTAAGTACTTTTCTGTGACTTTTTTTTGTGTGTGTGTGTGTTTAAGTTGCAGGGGACATCCTTACATTCTCATCTCATCAGTTTATCGCCTTTTCTGCCCTTTATATCATAGTAGCTCTCTCTTAAGTTATGGTTCAGCTGCTCTTGAAATTCAGATGATGGCAGCAATAAATATTTATGATATTAACATTCTCCCATAGGGCATTTTGGTCCTTATTCTTCTCCTTGGTTTTCTTTTGTAAGGAAGCCAGCATGGTCAGATGAGGTCATGAAATATTAGAATGAGTAAGAGAGACCTAATACTGTTAGACAACTGAGTAAGAAGTAAGTAATTTCATGTGCATAAATTACCACAAAATGCAAATAAATCTATGGATTCAGAAGCCTTGTTTTGGCTGGAGATGAGGAGGGGCAGAGGGGAGATTATGGAGATGAGAGACTTGGGAGGTGATGAATATGGTGACACATGCCACAGGTTATTATCTGTACATCATACATCATCTGTCAATCATAAATCTGTTAAAACAAGCCAAGAAGAAACATTAGTAATTTTCACTGACTTTTCAAATAGTGCCTGAATTATTATCTATTGAATTTTGCTTTTCACTGTATAAAGTATTTTAATCACAATTTCCCATTTTTTTGTTTTCATGACAGCTTGGTGATATGTTAAGTAGGCATCTTATTCACATGTACAGATGAGAAAACTGAGACTCAGGAACATGAACTTTCTGGCACAAAATCTGTCAAAAACTGGGCTTAAAAACAAGCAAGATGGCTCAGTGGGAAATAGAGCTTGCTGCCAAGCCTGACATCTGAGACTGATGCCCAAAGACCACATGGAGGAAAGAGATAACAGACTTCCAGAAGGTTGTGTCCTGACCTCCACTCCTCTGACAAAGTATACACTCACCTTCCTCTAAGTAAGTAAGTAAGTAAATGTAAAAAGGTGTTTTAAAGCATTGGGTTTAATTTTTACCTTCTGGGTAGTTCTACAATACATCATCACCAAATGAATACATCTTTTGTTGCCTCTTTTCATAATCCTTAATTTTACTCTAGGTATTAGGCAGTATATGAATTTGGAGTTATCAGGCAGGTGTGGTGTCACATATTGATAATCCCAGCACTAGAGGGATTGGAGCAGGAGGATTGTGAGTTCAAGATCAGCCTAGGAGACTTTGAGCTCCATAGAGAAAAAGAAAGGAAAGAAGGAAAAAATTATATTAAAGCTATAATTGTAAAAAAAAATCATTATCAAAGCATATCAAGTTTTCATCTAGAAGAACTAAAACATGGGCTTTACAAAATATGTACCTTTCACTTACATTCACAGCATTTGTATTAGTTAAAATACCACAGGATGGAAGCGACCCAATAGCTGAGTGCAACAACCATGGATGAATGCAAAAATGTGATATTTGCATAGACTAGAATAAAATCCAGCCTTGAAGAAGATGACTCTGCCAAGGGCTGCCACGTGAAGGAGCCTAGATGACATTCTACTAAGTAAGATAAGCCAATCAAAAACGGGCAAATAAATTATTCCGCTTTTACATGAGATGTTTAAAAGAGTCAAGAACATTAGGGAGAAAAAGTAGAACTTTAGTTTCCAGGAGTTAAAAAAGCAGGGAATGGGTACTGAATTTCACTTTGGTAAAATAGAGTTTTGGAGATAAGTAGTGGGGATCGATACACAAGGAAAATGTCATAGAACTTTAAATTTAGAATAGCTAAAATTGCAAATATTTTGTGTATTTTACCACAATGAATTTTTAAATGTAAACTGAGGTATTTAGTGATTATTTGGTCTTATTAGAAAATAGACACAAAGCTTCAATTACTTATTTTATTTGCTCTCCAAATGCTCTGAGCCATGATAGAGCCCTCTAGCAAACTCAAGCTATGGTGAACCTAGCTGCTGGCAGGTGGATGAGGACAGCATATGTCTGTCCTCTGTTTGATATGAAAAATCCCGTAATTTGGAGCCTTGTTCAGTTAGTTGCAAAAGTCATCTTCTATGCTTCACCAATGCTACTGCAGGCTTTAACTGAAGAATGCATTTCAGCCGGGTGGTGGTGGCACACACCTTTAATCCCAGCACTCAGGAGGCAGAGCCAGGCAGATCTCTGTGAGTTCGAGGCCAGCCTGGTCTACAGAGCAAGATCCAGGACAGGCACCAAAGCTACACAGAGAAACCCTGTCTTGAAAAACAAAAACAAACAAACAAACAAAATCTCATGTCCATTCACTTCTCTTTATCTCATTTTCTTTTTTTTTTTTTTTTAAGATTTTATTAATTATGTATACAGTGTTCTGCCTGCATATATGCCTACAGGCCAGAAGAGGGCACCAGATCTCATTATAGATGGTTGTGAATCACCATGTGTTTGCTGGGAATTGAACTCAGGACCTCTGGAAAAACAGCCAGTACTCTTAACCTCTGAGCCATCTCTCCAGCCCCCCTCATTTTCTATTACTTGAATCCAGTTCATTATGTCTCTGTTAGACACTGTAACATGCTTTCTTTTGGATCACCAACCAGCTCCCAAATCATGACATGAGACTTATTATTAGTTATCAATGCTTGGCCTTATAATCCTTTCTAGCTAGCTCTTATAACTTAATTTAACCTGTTTCTCTTCATCTACATTTTGCCTCAGGGCTTTTTTTTTTTTTTAACCTTTCTTTCATTCTGAATGTCCTACTCCAAGTCTGGTTGACTGGTGGCTGCCTGGCTGGTCCCAAGTGTCTCCCTCTCTTTCTCCATCGTTCTCCCTCTCTCTCCTTTTCCCCAGAGCCTAGATTCTTTCTCCTACTTATTCTCTCTGCCCACCAGCCCTGGCTATCCCTCTACTGCCTAGCTATTAGTTGTTCAGCTTTTTATTAGACCAATCAGGTGCCTTAGGCAGGCAAGGTGAAACAGCAACCCATCTTTACAGAATTAAACAAATGCAACATAAACAAATTAACACATCTTTACATCATTAAACAAATGCAGCATAAACAAATATGACAAATCTGTGCCTTGTTAAACAAATATTCCACAACAAAATACAGCCAGGGTTCTCCCTTTACCCTCTGAATTTCCTTTTGGGTAGTTCTCCACACAGCTGAAAATTGTATTGTATCCTCCTTTGCTTCCTGGCTTCCAGTTTCATGGAGAATAAGATCAGAGTTCCTTGCAGCTGCTCATAGCTCTCACTGACACTCTTAGTTCCTCATACCACCAGCCATTCATCTTTCTGAACTCCACAAGCTCTTGCCATGGGACATCTACAGATGCTAGCCCTGTCAAAACAACTCTCTCTCCTCCACATTTCTTACGGGGCATCTGTGTATTTGGGTCTCCAAAATTTACTCTTATCAAGGTTTTACTGAACACTTTATGTAACATGGGATCTCTCGTTATTCTCTGTCTTCATTTTTACATCATAGCCTTTTGTTTTTGTTTTGTTTTTTTGTTTGGCTTTGGTTTTTCAACACAGGGTTTCCCTGTGAAGCTTTGGCTGTCCTGGAATTCACTCTGTGGACCAGGCTGGCCTTGAACTCACAGAGATCCACCTGCCTCTAGAATGCTGGAATTAAAGGTATGAGCCACTATGCCCAGCTTACTTCACAGCATTTAACAAGAGTAGATTAACTTTGTTTTCTGTTCCTCCTCTTGGATGTCTGGAAATATATTTGTTTTATACTTAGCCTGTGTACCAGACAGACAATAGGTACATAATAGGAAATCAGTGAGCTCACTAAATGAATGAATCAATCACTCAACAAAAATGAAATGACACTTAAGTGGACATCAGTGAAGACATGCTTTGTATATCAAGTAGCCATTAATTATTTATAAGGATGAGCAAGATTTCTGTGTACTACTGTCAAAAGAGAAAGTTTACACAGCAATGTATTACAGCAATAATTTTACAAAATTTGAACAAACATGTATGAATATGATATATATCTGTGTATATATATATATATGGAAACAGGTAATATTAGCATAATACTAAAATAACTGGTTATAGTCAGAGAAAAGTTATTTCAGAGAAGTTAGGAACTGGAAGATAGCAGATTTCAGCTTTTCATTTTATTTATCTCTATTACATCTGAGTTTTTAATCCAATAATATTTAGTTTTGTGTGTACCCTTCAAAATTAAATTTATATTTTGTTTGTTGTGACTTAATTAACTATTTTGCAAAATAATTGGGTAAATTAAGTAATCAAATAGGAGTAAAACATAACCAGAATCAATATATGGTGTAAAATAGGGTTGTTATATTTAGAGATTAAGGCTTCAACCTGAGATTGTTAGATAATAATAAATTTCCAATAATTTTCACAGCTTCAAGAAAACAAGTTGTTTGTCACTGTCATGAGTTTTCAGGCCTGAAATATTGATTTTTCATTTCAACAGAGAATAAATATACTTGTAAATTTTACATTTTGCAGCGCTACAATTGATGACCAGCATAGAGACATGAGAAGATTCTGCAGTCAGGCAGAGAGGATATGTTCTGTCATAGCCACCCAACTTCTAAAGTAAGCTGCTACATGAAAGCTTTACCTATCTGTACAGAAGGTTGTGTCAGTTTGGTAATAACACATACAATCTTTACATAAATGTGAATTCAAATAGAAAAAATTATTGCAGAAATTCACTGTGGGTTTTCTGAAAGGATGTTTAAAAGTCATCATAAAAGATAGATCAGAGACATCTTTAAGAATTCTACCACGGAAACCCCCCAAACATCACAGGCTATTGCCAAAGCTATTGGTTGTTCTCTACAATTTGATGGTTAGGATCTATTGCTGATGGCAATACTTACTTCTGTCATTGGACATGGAGAAGTTAGATGATGCCTAACTAGAAGTTTCACCCCTACTGATTAGCATTCATAGTACTAGAAGGTACTCTGCATGCTACCAGAGGAGAGAGGTAATCATCAATATCACCCAGCAACAAACCCTTTGACCTACAACAGTGATCTGCCTGCAAGAGAAACTGGTGTAATAATGGCATGAATATAATGGGAGTAGCTAACCACTTTTTAAAACTGGATTTAAGTTTCACTCCATGAAATTGAACTGATACTTGATACTGCTAAGTGGCCAAGAACTTGAGACTAGATAGGTGATGGGCCTAGGGAAAAACCTAATGCTATTACTCTGCTAAAGGCACAGAACAATAAACCAGATCCTAATGACCTGTTGCCACACTCACAGATCAGTGCCTTGCTCAAACCACATCAGAGATGCTTCCTCTTGCAGTAGATGGGAATTAACACAGAGGCCCACAACTGGATAGTGTGCAGTAAGTAAGATACTTTGGAGTATTCAGTCCTAAATGGGATGTCTTCATTAAAGCCCTCCTCTCAAGGCTCAGAGATCTATGCAAAAGAGAGAAGCAGAAAGATTGTAAGAGCTAGCAGTAATGGATAACTCCAAGGAAACAGTGGTTTTCAGATACAACAGTACTGATGCACATATGAACTCACAGAGTCTGTGGCAACACACACAAGAACTTGTTCCCTGTTTTTTGTTTTGCTTTGTTTTGTTTTGCAGATATGGAGAGGGGGGAGGGAAAGGGAAAAGGAGGAAGGGAAAGAGAGAGAGCAGGAGAGAGAGAACATAAAGATGGGTGTGGAGGGACTAAAAGGAGTGGAGGGGGGAAAGGCACATGAAAAAAATCGTTAGAATATTTTTTCAAAATTAGACAGCTGACCTTTATTAGTTTAAGCCCCTCAATTTAATAAACTTATTATTTAGTTATGTTTTAAAGAGGAATCCACTTTATTGGTGGGATATGAAACGTGCACTTTCTCACACAGAACAGGCACCTATGCAAGATAAGACTCCATGCTCCAGGAAGAGCACTAGGCCACCTTGGGGACTTCTGCAGTGCCGCCAAGCTGCAGGTGGCCTCTTTTGCCTTTATCTTTGTTCAGTAACAGAGTCACTCTTTAATCCCTTTCATTTTTAAATTGTTGTTACCAACAGTTGTGCCCACTTGTGGATTAGAGTAGCCTACCTGAAGGGCAGAACAGTCTCCCTACCATCTCCTTCATATTCTGAAAAGAGGATCCCCCCTGGTGGCACAAGGTAGTTCATGAACAGTGCCTCAGGGTCCCAGGTTAAGTGCGAGTAGTGGGGAAGGACATTTTAATGCACTAGAAGGACTGCACGAAACCGGACTACACAATTTTAAATCTCCATCAGGGCTGAAAGAACAATTTCCAGCACAGTGTGGCTGGCCATCAGCGCACTGCTATACCATGAGCTTGGATTTCTAAAGAGCATTTTCTTGTTGCAACAGTAGGCAAATGAAATCTTTACCTCCAGTTCCTGACTATAGGAAGAACAGTCCTCCTCTCATCCCGTGAGCCCTGCAGCTGACTCTAGGACAAGAGATACTCCTTTCTTGGACATATTAGAAGAAAATCCTCTACCCACCCCCCCTTACACATGGCACCTACAGAAAGAAGGTCTTAACAATGCAAGAGTATCACTAAGAGGAGGTCACCACCCTTCTCCAAGGACCTGCTGTCCTTAAGGTTATACACACTCGCCCTCTTCTCTCTGGAAGACATAGATTATTCTAGTTGCTCTCTTCCTGAGCAGATAGCTAAATTCAATTTGTGGAAAAAAACAAAAAACAAAAAGAAATAAAACCTCGAGCTCATTCAGACCTTGAGTCCAGACAACAGATATTTTCCCCCAGCCCCATCCGAAGTAACTTTGATCAACATCGTAAATGCATCTTCTCCTTATTTCTCTTACTAACAGCATAAAACCCCAGGGGTGTTATGTGTAAAATAAACATTAGACTGAAAGCTACAGAGAAAAACACAGACCCGCTACAGACCACATGACTCAAAGAATAAGATAATGGTGAATTTATACCTTGTATGATGAACTTGGAAATCTGGTAACACTAATGAAATCAAATAAGAAAAACTCCAGGTCAAGACCGACCATATGTGTATGGCCACAATACCAGGAAAAAGGCAAATGTAAGAGGCAGAAAGTTTAGATAGTACCACCTTATGCCAGACAAAGAAGAATTAGAGCCACCCCTGTCCCATTCAGAGGCCAGGTGAAAGTGTAAGCTGTACCTTCACAAGATTGCCATGAACGTTTTCAGCCCTCCAGTGTAGCCAAGATAGTATTAAGTGGAGATATCTAAGATTTTTATCCCCACACAGTAGCTACAAGGTCCTCTTCCTTCATCATGTCACTGAAGGCCGTGTGGGGATCCTACCTGGTGGCAACAGAGCGGCTCTTTCCTTCACTGCCAGTATCAGACAAGGCAGAGTCCCCACAACCCACAATTGACAAAGCCATCCTCTTCCTTCCTTGCTGGTAGTGGAGAACACAGGAGGAAACACTGTGTCTCCTTTTCTCCCAGCCATGGATCAGGAGAGACCTAACACAGAGAGCCTCAAATCCCCCCATCATTCACCAGCTGTTAGCCAGCCCTACCCTTACCATACCCTGCCATAGGCTGTCTCATAACATAGTGTACAAAATGTTCAGGCTTCAAAAAAGTCACCCATTACACCAAGGACCAGGGAAATCTCAACAACAAAAGAGAATCAACAGGCAATAACAGATGGGACACAGATACTACTGTAGTCTTGTAGACTTTCATAAGGCCTTGCAGGAGAGAAGACAGCTCTGAAGATGATTGTGGGTCAGTGACGGGCAGACCACATACTGATCAGTACGGCCATGTGATGCACATCCTCTTGCCTTCTATTTAAACCTAAATATCACTGCAGAACTTTGAAGATGGTCAATAGACTATTTTTCTTTTCCCATTGTGGCCATATTGCGTAAATCTCTTCTTTTTGCTTTTCACTACTAATTGTCCTATAGAGGGCAGGTGGCTGAGCCTAGGATGTTAGGGTTGCCAGAGCCATAGGAATCAGCCTGCCAAGGGAGTGTTGGCAATATCTATAGAATTCTGCTCTGGGACACAGCAGATCTTATAGGAAGGCAGAGATTGGGAAGGCAACCAACAGACCTGCATAAGAAGTAACTAAACTTTCTTATGAGATAGAAGCAACTATTCTCATTTTAGAAGTCTAAGCTGATATTTAAAGATGGTTAACAACTCATTCGACTCCTAACACTATGGTTTGATGGCTACATGTCCTAGACATACTGTGTATCTCCCAAATATTTGCTTCAATAATTAATTAACTGGATGTGGTCTATAGTTGGTGTGATTAAGTATGCATTGTCTTTCCATATGTAAGTTAATTGACTACAGAAATTATTTGCTGGTGCAAAAGAAATGACTTTCCTCCCCAGAGATACCAGGGGCTAATTAGGATTAGGAAGTAAGTAAAGGACTGTTTAGGATTGGAGCTCAAGAGCAGAGGAAAAGGACAAGTTCACTTTTCCCAGGAAGCTGACAGTGTACTTCTTAACTGAGGGCCCATAAGTGTTCCTCTGCCCCATCTTGTAGTTCAGACAGACTGTCATTCTGGTATCCTGAAGATGTAGCCTGTCCCTAAATTTCTGTTTTTGCACATGCTGCCCTTGAACCTAGACTCCTTCTCCTCCCTCTTTACCTGATGTAACAATCCCCCTCTTCATGCTTCAAAGCTAAGTTCCAAGCCATTTTCTGTGTGACACTCCCCACCTGCCTGGAATACAAGGAAAATGCCTTGCTTCCATGTGCTCTCTGTGTCCTACAGATGGTCTGGGACATATACGTCAGTTGGCAAATTCATTAAATGAATTAAAGAGGGAAATGAGAACTGGGCTGTGAAGGGTATACTCTTTGAGGGAAGCAGTGGGTAGGGGCTTGACATTGAACTAGGCTAAGTATTAGAGGCAGAACAAAAAGAGATTTAGAATAAATATTGCTGAGCAAAATGTATGGCCTGCCCCTCACAGACATACTCCTTCCTTTAGTGGCTCCTAACTCTGCAAAGGGCACACAGCACTGGCCACCCAATGTCTCTTTTATATTTGTTTTTCTTTGAATAATTTTGTCTTGAGAAATCTTACTTTTTGTGTTATTACATCTTTTATCAATTTACAACAAAACTGCTTGAATCAATTATATTGATAATGAGTGAAAATATATTAGTTTTTTCCTAAAACAGTGGTTTTCAACCTTCCTAATGCTGTGATCCTTTAATACCGTTCCTCATGTTGTGGTGACCCCCAACCATAGAGTTATTTTTGTTGCTTCTTCATACCTATAATTTTGCCACTGTTATGAATTGTAATATAAACATCTGGGTTTTCTGATGGTCTTAGGTGACACCTGTGAAAGGGTTGTTTGACCCTCAAAGGGGTTGAGACCCACAGGTTGAGAGCAGAGGTAGCAGGCTGCAGGTGGCTGGAGCAGCAGCTGAGAGTTTGGATCTTGGACCACAAGCAGGAGGCAGAGGTTGCACTAGGTCTGTCAGGAGGCTTTTGAAGTCTCAAAGCCTTCCCCCAGGTGCCACAACTCCTCATCCTCCCCAAACAGTTCCATCAACAGGGGACCAAGTATTCAAACATGAGTCTATAGTAGCCATTCTCATTCAAACCACAACATACTTTAATATAACAGGAGTTTCTAAATACAAACCTAAGTGCTTACTGGTAAAAAGATGAGAGAGAACTCACAACTGAGTCAAAAACCAGTAAGGAACCCTTTCTGGAATTTATTTTTATTATTTTTCCATGAAATGTTACTCATTTATGTCTACTATGTATGCACTTATGTACTGCATATTAGTGTTCTATAAATAAAAGAGAAAGTTATTTTTTCCATAGACAAATTTCCATCTTCTTATGGGCATATGATTGTGTGGGGAGCCATAGCGTAAAGGATGCAGGAGCTGAGAATACAGCTCTGTCACTGGAGGACTGGCATAGCATGGGAAGAGCTCTGAGATCAATCCTCACTACCACATAAACTGGGTATGATGGCACATGCCTGTCATCCCAGCACTGGGGAGACGAGACAGAAGGGTCAGAAGTTCAAGGTCATCCTCAACTACCAACTAAGTTCAAGGACGGCCTTGGCTACAAGACTACCAAGTGAGTTCAAAGACACCCTGGGCTACAAGAGACCTGTTCTAAATGTAAACAAATAAACAAACAAATAAAAATGAAGCACTTACCTACGTTACACTGGACTCCTTGGCCACTAAATAAATACATAAATAGAATGAAGTGCTCATTTATCTTACACTGGACTCCTTGATGCCTTCACTAGAGATGACAGTGTATTGTTTCTTCTGCTGTGGACAAATCCAGCTCCCATATGCCACTTAGAATTTGAAGAGAGACTGGAATATGATTTGGGGATCCTTTCACATTAATTTACTTTTCAAAAAGTTTCTGTTTAGCTTCACTTTAAGATACTTATTGATTCCCTAAATTATGTCATGAAGTTAGCCCATATTGTTGCCAAATACTGAGAGAAGTTCTCACATTTTTACAAGCTTGATAGAACTGGTTTGAAAAGCTCTAAAATCGTCCTCACACAAGGTATTTGCATACAGACTACAGTGAAATCAGGACTGTGCCACCTCACAAAATTTCCCTCCACAGAATTCCTTCCCTGCACCCCAATTTATTGTGCACAGCAATGGACCCTGGTTCAGCATCCCAACACCTGTACCACTGATGAGACTGAGACTGGAGAACTTTAAAGACAAATATCATTCTGTCATTCATTCTCTGTCTGCTACAGTCCTCCATAGAGGAGGTCAGCAGGAAGATTTATGTTCATACTCTGTGGATATCCTCTAACTGTGCCAAGGAATTAGAAAGCTGAAGTAGTCATAGTAATTATCACTTAAACAACCCTACTGTGCTCAGCCATATATCTTTATAGACATTTTAGCTTAACACAAAACCAAAACCAAAGAACACTGAGGTTATTTACCAGTCTTTCTTCCTTCTCCACTACTTCTTCCATTTTTTTTTTCAAGTTCTTGTCTTGGTAATGGCAACCATGCAGACAGCAGCTCAATACTTTCCCTTTTTAAAATGTAATGGTCCTTCAGGAGAACAAATCCATACTCAAGAGTCCACTCAAGCTCAGGGCTGTTAGAGCCAAAGTGGACCCCAGAATGTCAGTGCTGGTGACAGTGTCCTAAGCAGAAGAACAGACAGGTATAGAGAAGTGTTGCTATTGGAAGTATTGAGGGTTGTTAGAGGATAGAAGCCCAAATTCAGCATTCCTCAGGAATCTCTTAAAATGGCCTTCTGATTTACCAGGAACCTCCCTCAGTCACCCCAAAGGTCAACCGCCTCATGCAAAGGCATCTAGTTGCCAATTTATCAGCCCAGAGATCCCACGCCCACTGTCATAGAAAATCCACTTGTTTTCTGCCATTTTGTTTCTCTCTGTCCCCAAGAGTTAGCTTTGGTAGTTTGATACCCAGTGGACCTTTCTACCCATGGAGTGGTCTAGTTCAGTGGTTTCACTGTGCCCTCATTTACAAGGACCACTTTTTTTTTTAAAAAATTAAGAAAAATTTTTAATTCATTTTACACACCAATCGAGGATCCCCCTCTTCCCTCCTCCCCCCCCCAGCCTCCTTCCCAAACTCTCTCCCCACTCCCCACCACAAGAAGGCAAGGCCTCCCATGGGGAGGCACATCCAGTAGAGGCAGTGCAAGCCCTTCCCCCTGCCTCAAGGCTGCATGAGGTGTCCCATCATAGGTAGTGGGCTCCAAAAAGCCTGCTCATGCATCAGAGATGGATTCTGATCCTCCCACAAGGGGGACCCCCAAGTAAATCAACCTGCACAATTGTCTCACCTTGCAGAGGGCCTAGTCCTGTCCCATGCAGGTTCCACAGCCGTTGATCCAACTTTCATGAATTCCTACTAGTTTAGTTTGGTCATCTCTGCAGGTTTCCCCATTATGATCCTGATGCATTTGTTCATCCCTCCTCTCTCTCTCCGACTGGACTCCTGGAGCTCTGCCTGGTGTTTGGCTGTGGATCTCTGCATCTGCTTCCATAAGTCATTGGAGAAAAGCTCTGTGATGACAGTTAGGGTATTCACCAATCTGATCACTGGGGCAAGCCAGTTCAGTTCAGGTACCCTCTCCACTATTTCTAGTAGTCCAAGCTGGGGTCATCCTTGGGGATTCCTGGCAATTTCCCTAGCACTGGGTTTCTCTCTATCTCCATGATATCTCCCTCCATCATGGTATCTCTCTCATTACTTTTCCACTCTATCCCTGTTCCAGCTCAACCATCCCATTCCCTTATGTTCTCATCCCCCATCTCCCACCTCTATTGCCCACCCCTGACCACCAGTTCACTCATGGAGAGCTCATCTATTTCCCCCTCCCAGGGTGATCTATGTGCCCCTCTTTGGGTCTTCCTTGTTAGCTAGTTTCTCAGGAATTGTGGCTCGTTGTCTGGTTGTCCTTTGCTTTACATCTAGTATCCACTTATGAGTGGGTACATACCATGTTTGTCCTTCTGATTCTCAGTTACCTCACTCAAGATATTTTCTAGTTCCATCCATTTGTCTGCAAATTTCATGATGTTATTGTTTTTCTCTGCTGAGTAGTACTCCATTGTGTATATGTGCCACATTTTCTTAATCCATTCTTCAGTTGAGGGGCATCTAGGTTGTTTCCAGGTTCTGGCTATTATGAATAATGCTGCTATGAATATAGTGGAGCATGCATGTGTCCTTGTGGTATGATTGAGTATTCCTTGGGCAAAATTCTCTAATAGGAAGGTCTAGACCCCAGAACCTTTGAGATCCCATCTCACTATTATGATTTTAAAATAATAGAACTTTAAAAGATGTCAGGATGTGCAGTTCAAGGGACATGACAGAGCTGTGATAAATACTTCATACTATAGCCATTTACCTTAGCACTCACTGGAGAGCAGGCCTATACACTCACAGCTCTTCTGTAGATTTTTATACTCGTCAACTACTGTGAGACTGGAAAACTTTATTGTAACTGTAAAGAAACTCTTCACACTGCAAAAGGAATTATCTTCTTTAAAATATCAAGTATCTCTTACAGGTTAATTTCTTCTTTCCCCAAGAGCCACAGCTGGACCCATCACCTCAGGTCTTCCCTGACGTAGCTTAAAGCTGCCTTCTGTAGAAAGGTAAAAGAGACTCAAAATTGTCTCCAGATCTATGCTTTCTACATGCTGACTACATTTCAAGTCTTTTTTTTTTGAGGTATCCTACCCTCCTGGGTTGTCTAAATATGACAATTTTCTTTCATTCTTGCCAATTGGTAGCCGTTCTCTATCTAGGTGTTATTTACTTTCTCTACATGAAGACTGTCTTAGTTAGGGCTCCTACTGCTGTGAAGAGAAACCACAATCATGGCAACTCTTATACAGAAAACATTTAAAGTTCAGAGGTTCAGTCCATTATCATCACGACAAGGAGCATGGCAGAGTGCAAGCAGACATGCTGGAGAAGTAGTTGAGAGTCCTACATCTTGCAGGCAACAGGAAATGGACTGTGTATCACATTGAGTGAAGCTTGAGTGAAAGAGACCTCAAAGCCTGCCCCCACAGTGACACACTTCCTCTAAGAAGGCTACATCTACTTCTACAAGGCCATCTCTATAGTGCCTCTCCCTGTGAGATATTGGGTATAATATATCTAATAGGAAGATATCTAATAGGAATATATCTAATAGGAAGATATTAGAATAGATATCTAATATCTAAATGAAATTTGCAGACAATTATATAGATATAATTGGGTCCAATTATATTCAAACTACCACATTCTACTTCCTGGCCTCCATAAGCTTGTAACAATATCGTAATGCAAAACACATTTAGTCCAACTTCAAAAGTCTCTATAGTTTCTAACAGTCCCAAACTTATTTAAAAGTCTAAAGTTCAAAGTCTCTTCAGAGATTTATACCATCTCTTAATTGTAATCACCTATAAAAATCAAAATCAAGCCAAGTGGTGGTGGTGCACACTTTTAATCCCAGCACTTGGGAGGCAGAGGCAGGTGGATCTTTGTGAGTTCGAGGCCAACCTGGTCTACAGAGTGAGTTCCAGGGAAGGTGCAAAGCTACACAGAGAAACCCTGTCTTGAAAAACCAAAAAAGAAAAAAAAATCAAAATAAAAAAGCAAATCACATACTTTCAACATAGGAGCATAATGAGGAAATACTGGACCAAAACAAGACCAAAACCAGTTGGGCAAACTCCAAACTCTGCATCTTCATGTCTGATGTCAAATGGCTCTTCAGATCTCCAACTCTGTTTAGCTTTGTTGACTGCAACACACTTCTTTCTCTTGGGCTGGTTCCACTCCCTGTTAGCAGCTTTCCTCGGCAGGTATCCCACAACCCTGGCTTCTCTAACATCTTGGGTTCTTCAAGGCAATCCAGGCTTCAACTTCACAGCTTCATGTAATAGCCTCTAGGTGTGCATTCAAGTACAACCCTGATACAGAACTGATCTCAGTGGCTTTCCTTAATCTTGGGGCAAATTCCATAATCCCTTTCTTCTATCCTTAACTCTAAAGCCATTCCACTTCTTACCTAATCCAAAGTACCAAAGTCCATATTACTCGAAAACAAAAATATGATCCAGCCTATCACAATACCCCAGTCCTTGGTACCAACTTCTGTCTTAGTTAGGGTTCCCATTGCTATGAAGAGACACCATGGCCATGGTAACTCTTATAAAGAAAACATCTAATTGGGCTGGCTCAATTACAGTTCAGAGGTTTAGTCCATTATGGTGGGACATGGCAGAGTGCAGGCAGACATGGTGCTGGAGAAGTAGTTGACAGTCCTACATCTTGTAGGCAATAGGAAATGGACTGTGTGTCACACTGAATGAAGCTTCAGCAAAAGAGATCTCAAAGCCTGTCCCTACAGAGACACACTTCCTCCAACAAGGCCACACCTCCTAACACTATCACTCCCTATGAGATTATGGGGACAGTTACATTCCAATTACCACAATGATCAATAGCAACAAACAACTGATTCTTACTGTCTTTCATATTTTCTTTCTTACTGCATCTGTTATGTTTGGCTATTAAGCATCTCTCCAGAAGGCTCCTGTGTTGAAAGCTTCTATTCCCTGCTGATCAATTACTGAGAGGACATTACAACTTGTTGGCTCTGGCCTAATCTATGGGTTAATCTGCAGACAGATTCATAATTTGACAGTAATTTGGGGAGATTGAAACCTTTGGAGGTGGGGCCTAGTCAGAGGAAGTAACTGGGTATATGTCCTGGGGGTTGCAAATATTGTCACAGACCTCTTTAGTCTATTTCTGCTTCCTAGCTGACATGTTGTGATATGCTTCCCACCACCATGTCTTACCACAGATGCAGAAACATGAGTCCAAGCAAACATGGGTTGAAACCTCTGAAATTCAAACCAAAGCAACCTTCCTCTTTTAAATTAACCTCATGTCAGATGCTTGTTGCAGCAATGACAACGTGATTTATATCACCCCAGAGCATCATCTCAACTAACTGCTCCATTGAGTTGTCAGTCTTTGCTTTCCCAGAGCTGTGCTGAAACAGCAAAGCTATTGTTACATTATGCATTTAGGGATTTTTCCGAGCTATATGAGACTGCTGATATTCTACCATTTCCAACCTGTAGGTATGGCTCCTCTTGTTTATATTTTTATCTCACTATAAAATCACTTCTCAAAATTCTGTCAAAATGCACCAAGGGGGCTGGGCACATGGCCCTGTGGGCAAAGTGTCTGTTTTGAAAGTACAAGTATGGTTTAGGTCTGATGGCACCCATGTAAAAGCTAGGTATAGTGCTGCAGTGTGTAACTCCAGGATTGGGTGGGTGTACACACAAGTGAATCCTGGGAAATTCCTGGTTGGCCAATCTTGACAAAACAGTAAGCTCCAGGTTCAATAAGGGATCCTGTCTCAAACAATAAGGTGGAGAGTGAGAGAGAAATACACCAAATGTCAACCTCTAGCTTCTACACTTCCATGTACTGTACTGACAAGCACACCCACAAACACAGATGCACAACACACACACACACACACACACACACACACACACACACACACACACTTCACTAAGACAGAGACAGTATACTCACCAAATATTTTCTCTGGGCCTTTACAGTTCCTAACTCGATTGCTACTGGCTGGAAACTTGTCTGCAGTCTGGTCAGTAAAACAACAAAAAGGTAAATAGGCACAAGCTGTTTTCTGAAGGAAAGGCTGATAATAAATGTGCGTCTTTCCCAGTTACCAGCTTGTTACTATCATGAAAGAGGCATGATTCTTGATAGGACTGACGTAGATGGCAGAACTTCAGTCTGGTCTTCTGAGCAACTCAGGGAACAGATTCCTACACCAATATGTCATGCCCACAAGCAAGGACTGAGCTGCTACTGTGCTGAGCCAGGGGGATTTTTGCTTTACTTACAGACAGTCAGATGAAATAAGATTCAGAGGAACTGAAGTAGAGGGAAGTAGAAGAAAATAGACATGATCAGATTATATCCAAGGGAAAAGCCATGTGTCCTCCATGTTCTAAAGCTATGCTACTTCGTTCCTTCCAAGTTTCCATGTGGTTGACAAGCATGCCATCCCCCTTGCAAAGTTCTAGAAGTCCATCAAATGGAAGTAACTCATCACAATGCTTCCAATGGTCACTATACATAAAGTGAGTGCAATATTTCTGTTACTATTCATGTGGAAATAATATTTCTGGAAAGTAGAGAATAGCTGCATTAACTCCAGAAGACTCAAAGCATCCACATGAGAATACTGACTTCAGATCCACTTCTTTTCTATCTCTAGATGTTTCGACTTATAGAAGACTCAAAACAACAGAAGGATGACAAGGTAAACCACTCAGCCTGGGCGTGTATCTTTAATAAGCTCTTTAAAAGGTATTACTAGTTTAGGTAATGTTCAATCAAAATTTAACAAATCTATGACAACAGATTTTACATTAACAAATTATTAGTTGGGAGGTGAAAGTAATACCTCCAATAATTTTGTGAGAATCATAGGGCACAGAGACCGACAAGAAGATATTAATAACTTTATTCTCTAAACTTTTCTTGAAACAAAGAATAATATCTAAGCTGTTACCAGTTAAATATTTTCTTATTAAGATACAATGCGTGAATCTATAATACTTCTATATGGAATCACATGGATAGAAAGCTTCTAACATTTGGGGATATTTTTAATATCTTCTTTATATTATGTAGTATTCAATACATTCAATTACAAACTCACATTTTTTTATATTTTTTATTTTTTTGTGTCTGTGTGTCTATAGGCATGACACAGCTTGTGTGTGGAGTTCAGTGGACAAATTGAGGTAGTCAGTTCTCCCCTTCCCACCATGCAAGTCTGTTGTTATGAAGAAACCCCATTACCATAGCAACTCTCATAAAGGAAAACATTTAATGGGGATTCCTTATAGTTCAGAGTTTTAGTCCATTATCAACATGGTGGGACATGGTGGAGTGCAGGCAGACATGGTGCTGTAGCTGAGAGGCCTATATCTTGATTGGCAGACAACAGGAAGTGGTCTGTCTCACTGGGTGTAGCTTGAGCATAGGCAACCTCAAAGCCCACCCCACAGTGACAAACTTCCTTCAACAAGACCACACCTACTCCAACAAAGCCACGCCTCCCATTAGCACCACTGCCTTTGGGGGCCATTTTCTTTCAAACTACCACAAGACCCTAGTGATTGAACTCAGGTTGTCAGGCTTGGCAGTGAGCACCTTTACCCACTGAGACATCGTGCTGGCCCCTAATCAGTTTTGTTTGTTTGTTTCCCTGAAGAAATACAGAAGGCTACAGGGATAATACTTGGTTACACAGAGCTGGTAGTAATATTTGGTACAACTTCTCTAGAGATATTTTGTTTGTTTCCCATAATTTACTCTGGTGAGGCAATAATAAATTATACCAGTGCCTATATAGGATTATCCACATTCTAAACTGCTAAGTTTTTTTCCAAGCTTTCTCCTTGAAATTTTTTCCGCATATTTAAAATAATTTAAACCCTTCTTTCTGTGTTTATATATAAGAATTTCAGTTTCTAATTTGAGAGTGGATCTTGTCCAAAGGCAAAAGCCAGAACTGGTTGTCTGTTCTTTCTTTAATTATGTTTTTGTTGTTTGGTTTTGTTTGCTTCTCATTGAGGTGTGTGGTTTCCTTATATGTTTTGTACATTAATTGCATATTCCACATGGCCCTGCAAACAATTCTTCCCTTTTATGGGTTACTTTGCCGTGCATTGCTTTCTTTGCTGTGTGAAAGAAAGCTTTGTGGTTTTGGTAGTTCTTACTCACTTGCTCTTATTATATTGCTTGTGCTTTTGGAGTCATAGTGAAAAAGTCATTGGCAAGGTCAATATCAAAGACCTCCCCACGTTTCCTTCAAGGAAATGTATGGTTTTCAGTGTT
This sequence comes from Peromyscus attwateri, assembly GCA_902168425.1. NCBI lineage: Eukaryota > Metazoa > Chordata > Mammalia > Rodentia > Cricetidae > Peromyscus > Peromyscus attwateri. The sequence goes on from CABHPP010124231.1 coordinate 24,521, forward strand.
GTGTTTTTATTAGGTCTCAAATCCAGCACAAATGGCTAACTGAAGTGCTTATTATCATATCAAAGCTGAAGCTGGCTGCCAGGTTGTCCCTGCACCCCACAGGCCCTACCTCTTACAGGACCCCCCCCACTGACTGGCATACCTCACCCCTACCATAAACTTCTCCAGCCTAGGGACTGGGCTGTCCTTCCCTATATAATCCAGTCATTTTGGTACCTGGCTTTTTGATCTACCCTCTACTCTCTTGGTCAGTCTCTTAGTCCAGGCTGCCCCTCTTTGTTGGCAGCTCCTCTCCCCTCTTCACTTTCCTCATATGGCTCAGGGTCATGTCCACTCTGGACTCTCCCAGATGTCCCTGCCTCTGGTTATGCTCTCCCTTTTATCTACAATAAACCTTCTCCACCATACCTAGGAGCAACCATGTCCTTCCTTTTTCTTTCTTTCTTTTTTTTTTTTTTTTTTTTTTCATTTATCTGGTGCTGAAACCAGGGACCAATCATGTCCTTTCCTTTTTTATTTCTTTTGTTTTTATTCAGTTTTAATCTCTAATCCATTTGATTTGATTTTTGTGAATTGTGTTGGCTAGTTTTTATGTCAACTGGACACCAGCAAGAGTCATTTGAGAAGAGGGAAACTCAGTGGAGAAAATGCCTTCAAAAATCAGGCTGTAGGGCATTTTCTTAACTAGAGATTGATGGGGGAGGGCCCAGCACATTGAGGTTGATGCCACCCTCAGGCTGGTGGTACTGGGTTCTATAAGAAAGAGACTGAGCAATCCATGAGTATCAGGCCAGTAAGCAGCACCCCTCCACGGCCTCTGCATCAGCTCCTGCCTCCAGTTTCCTTTCCTGCTCGAGTTCCTACCGTGGTTTCTCTTAATGGATATGTAAGTGAAATTCAACCCTTTTATCTCCAAGATGTTTTTGATCATGGTGTTTTATCACAATAATAGTAACCCTCACTAAGACATAGATAGTATAAAAACAGTTTTGCTACATCCTTTCAAAAGTAGATGTCTTGTTTCCCCAACATCATTTATCCAAGACATGTTCCCATTGTGCTTGTTTGATCATGCCAAGGGAAACTCACCTCCTCCAATAAAATCTTACCTGTAAAGGACTGTGAACCTGAAGAGAATAGACATATCCAGACTTTCACATAGTGAAATTCACTGAGGACTTAATGACAGACGTGTGGTCCTGGGTGACAGACAGCAAGACTAATTGGGTCCTCACAATTTGGGTCAGAAGACAACAATTTATGAAGTGCTTGGTACAAAAGTGACTTTATCCAAACTGAAATGTACCTGGTGTAGCTAAAGCTAATATCAGTCAACTGATACCAGGTTCTGATTGGAGAGCTCAAAATACAGCTCTAACACCTTTGCCTGTCTATAGTCTGGTAAGATTGTGTGGGAGAAATCAGCCAGTATTAACCCAGGGCAATCATTGTGGTTACCAATCAAGATGGTTGTGGTTAGGTAAAACTGAATCCAGGCAATGAAACTTCTGTCAAAGATGAATTTAAATGCTTGGTTTTGCATTCATAGTCTGTATTTCTAACTCTGTGTATCTGTGTTTATGACAATATCATATTCTTTGATTAATAAAGCTTTATCATATAGTTTGGAATCAGGTAGTCTTATTCCTTCAGTTTCGTTCTTTTCTAAAGACTACTTTGACTCCTCACATAGTGTGTGTGTGTGTGTGTGTGTGTGTGTGTGTGTGTGTAGGGGGGTGTACATGTGTGAGTATATAATAATTTTGGACCGTTTTTTCCCACAGATTTACTGTATTTGTAGGTACTTTTCCCAAGAAATCATACAAACACATGTGTGAAAAGATCCTCACTACTATTAACCACCAACGAAGTGGAAATCAAAGCCACAGTGCCTTAACACCTCACCTGTTAAGATGGCCACTATCAAGCACACAAGAGATGGTATACATAATGGAATTTCAGTCTGCAGTGAAGAAAAATGAATATTTAGGGAAACAGAAGGAACCAGAAAACATTATATTAAGCATGGTAACCCAAGCTCAGAAAGAAAAATAGCATGTCTTCTCATATGTTTTAGCTTAGCCTCTGGACTGCTAAATATGTGTGTCCAGGTGGAGTGAAATGTGGGTAAATTCCAGAAAGCTACAACGGAGGCCATGAGAATGGAAAGAGGAAGCATTAAGAGAGGGGTTGGGGAAGACAATAGAGCGAAATAGAAGAAGAGGAGCAAAATGGGGGTCACAGAGATGGGAAAGCAGTGTGGGGACAGTCTACCAAAGTGAAAACTACGAAAAGTGCCACACAGAAACATGTTACTCTATAAGCCAATTTAAAACAAAAGACGAGAGATAGTAAGTGTTGATGAGGGTTTCCTTTAACATTGCTGGTGGAAGATACATGGTAATAGCCAGGATGGAAAATAGAAGTTCCTTGAAAACTAAAAACAGCATCAGCATACAACCCAGCAATCCCACTTTGGGGTATATATTCAAAAGAAGTGAAATTAGTGTCTCAAGGAAGTAATTGCACTTTGCTATATAATTGCAGAATGATCCACAATAGGGAAGAGATTCAAACCTAAGTGTTCAATGACAGATGAATGGGTAAAGATCGTGTGTGTGCACATGTGTGGGAGTGCGTACTTAGAGGAAGAGAGATGAGAAATATTACGCAGTCATAAAAACATGATTCCGTCATTTGTGAGAACACGGGGGAACCTCAGGGATGTTATGCTAAGTAAATAAGTGGACAAAGAATATTCTGTGTGATTCATTGATATGAATTCTAAAATCAAAGATTTCATGCAAGGATAGGGAGAACTGTGGCTGCTAAGGGTGGGGAATTAGGGAAAATGGGGAGACAATGATAAAAGACTACAAATTTTCACTTCTATAGTGAGTTCTGGCAGGATGATGTCCAGGGGTCATATTTAATACCGATATTGAATGGTTATTTGAAATTTAACAGGAGACTAGATTTTGTGCATCTTCACCGCACACACAGAATGACTATGGGTACCAAATCATATCAAATTGAGTATTAACATTTTTATTCATCAACTAATATTTTACAAACAGCATGATTCAGATAATGATGTGGAATAATCTCACTTTTTTCTTCTTCTTCCAGACTGAAAAGAACAGTGTTATCAGTGTCAACACTTGTTTTAACAAGTGTGCATCTTGGATACTGTTTTTTTTTTTTTTTTAGAAGACCTATATTCAGTTCCAAGCACCTACTTCAAGTGGCTCACAACTGCCTCTAAGTCCAGCTTCAGCTCCAGCTCCACAGGATCCAATGCCCTCTTCTGGTATTTACAGGCAACTGCACTCAGATACACACACACACACACACACACACACACACACACACACACACACACGAGACATGTACATAATTTAAAATAATTTTTCAGTGTGTATCTTGGTCAGAAAAGCTCCTATATGTAATGAGTGATGTTTCATGCACTGGTAGCTGGTCAAAGTGCTGAGAATAAGCTCTTCTCGAGCATTTGTCCCCAAACTAGATGACTTTATTGCACCCTCAAGAACCAAGGAACATTAAGGAAGAGGGATGGAAAGAAAGTAAACGCTAGAGGATGTGAAACATTGTCTACTAGACATGCCATGCCATGCCTATTGCACTCATGAACTCACAGCAAGTGCAATGATGTGCATAAAAACCTGTAAAAGGCTGAACCTGTCAATATTCCATCATGGATGAAGGAGTGGCACATGAGACCTCACTCTCCCTGGAGGAGTTACTGGCAGTTAATGGTTCCTGGGGGAGGGGGCATTTTCTTCAGTGGTATAGCACTACGAAGTTGTCCATGCTCCAGGAAAGAACATGCAAGCAACCCTAATTGTTGTTTTTGTTTTGTTTTGTTTCAACACAGGGTCTCACTATGTAGCCCTGGCTGTCCTGGAACTCACTATGTAGACCAGGCTGGCCTTGAACTCACAGAGATCTGTGTGCCTCTGCCTCCTGGGTGCTGGGATTAAATGAGTGTGCCACCACACCTGGCTAGGCAACCCTAATTAAGCTCAACAGATAACATTAAAAATATGACAAATTAATAAAAGGACTAGAAAATAGGAGGGGGACTTGTTGGGAAGAAGTGTTAAGAAGGGGTAAGAGATACCAATGGGGACCAAAAAGAGCAAAATACATCATATATCTGTGCCAAATTGTTAAACAATAATTTTAAAAATGGAAATCAGGGTATGAAACATTTAGATTTCCAGTACCCATGTGAAAACACAGCAAGAAGAGAGCCATCTGCAAGCCAGAGGGGCCTCAGAAGCTGCCTCTAAACTAAGAAAATACACGTTGGTTAAACAAACAAACAAAATCTGTTCCCATCTGAACCAGTCTCTGCTGGAGTCGCTTTTAGCTGTTCAGTTTGGTAATCTATACTTGCTCTTTTGTACACTTATAAATCACCAGCCTCCTGGTTTAGTTTAATTGCTAAAAAAAAAAAAAGCCTCAGTAGCAGCACAAATATAGAATCATTGTTCTGCAGATTAATGTTCTTGGGAATAACTACTGGCCAAAGGTGATGGTAGCTGGCACTCAATGAAAGGACTGGCCCATGCCAAGATATAAACGCCTGAAAACTATTTCCTCAATCAATAAATATCTCTGAAGTCATATTTCAACTTCAGAGTTCTCCAGGGAACTGACTGGTGGAAGAGTAGGCTGAAGGCCAGGTCAGACTTACTTGCAAAACTCATATTTAAATCCCCAGGGAAAACATAGTGGACTTCATAATCAAAAGACATGAGGACTGGAATCTGGTTTGGAAACTACCTTGGTCTTTTGAACAGAATTATTTAACCTCATAAAGCCTCAGCTTCACCATTCATAAGTGGAATAATTACTACCTCCCCCCAATATTGTGAGGTTTAAATAAGAATATTTTGGAACATAATAGATATTTGTTAAAATAAAAAATACACCAGCAGAAACAGTAGTCAGCCATGAAATAATCTGCCAGCATGTCCAGTGAGTTCTTGAATGTCTCTTTTATAATATACTTTTTTCCTGTTTCTTGTGACATTCTTTTATTGAGAGGGACATACACAGGAAAATAATACTGTGGTGGAAATGAAAAGACACAGGCTTCTAGGCCAGCTGTGATAGGGAATAACCCTGTCTGGTTTATAATGACCTTACCTGCAGAGTAGGACAGTTATGACCTTGTATTTTCTATATTTTACACACAAACTTCTTGATGAATCCGGCATGAACCAACAACAGCAGCCCTCCCCAAGACTGCCTTTGCCGTCTTTAAATATCCCAGCCATGGTCAGCAGCAAGGATATAATGAAGGCTCCAGGAGAGAACTCGGAATGCTGTAATGTCAATTTCGGCATAAACTGCTGCCCATGAAGCCACTGGCAAACAGATCTTTCTCTTCCTCAATTTCCATATCGTGCACTGGGTACTGAACTAATTGCGTCTGACTTACTAGATGTCTCCACTGACCTTCTAGCTCACTGGCTAAGATTTTACATTATCCTTGAAATCAGTAAACGTTGGGTCCCTCTGGTCTTCAATCTGGGCCTTGGGCATCATACAAGCATCATTCACCTTGATTGTCTCAGTCAGTGACCTTTCTTTTGAACTGGCTAGAGCTTCTGGGATGTTTTCTTTTCATGTTCCCAAATGAAAACTCTTCCACAATTGAGATCTCAGTGCCTCAGATAAGAAACCATCTAAGGTGCTTTAGGCCTTTTTTTTTTTTTTTTCCAAGAAGATATTATTCCCATAATATATTACTTTCTTCCAACAGAATTTCCCCTGTGAGATTTCTGTGTGTCTCTTGGTGCCTTTGAATAGAAGCTTTCTAAATTTAATACAAAAGATCCACACTGACAGTCCATGCCACAAGTCTAAGTTGCTTTGCAGATTATGTTTATAAATTTACCTGGCACCTCTAAAATTGATTAAATGTTTCTTTTTGGCTATGAGGCCACTACTTTAACTTGGTTTATTTCCTAACAGAAATTCTATAATTTATTTATGAGGCCACATGGTAAGGAGGAAATAGGCTATTATTTTGAGTTATGAGTTGAACGTTGGGGCTGTAGGTTCTAGACAGTCCTCAGCGGAGAAAATCCAAATGAACTCTGTAACAGCTGAAGGCCCTGCTGCCAGCAAGGCTTGCATCATGTGTTTATCGACAGGATAAAGTCCAAGGTGCAGGAGTACTATGAAAGAAATCTACACACATCCCAAGGCAAGGCTTTAGCTATGCGAGCCAGCCACTGGGTGGAAG
>CABHPP010124232.1:0-43598 GCA_902168425.1 Peromyscus attwateri
AAAATTATATCCACACCGTACACGCTTTCAGCTCTTCCTGGTCCACCAGAAACCAGGAAGGCCCCTACTCTCATGGTGGAGCAATCTGTTACATAGACACTAAGAACCTAATTAGGAATCAAGCTGTGAGGCATGTATGTTCTTTCATTTAGCAATTCCACATGCGTGAGTTTCCCCTAAGGGGTATTCAGGTGAATCATCAAAGGGGCTCACCAAATTTGGTACTACAGCAAAGGAAAACAGTATGATGCCCATCAACAGAGGACTGATTAGATAATGATGGTTAGCTGACCTGTGCAGCTATGAAATACCATGGTATGTTCAGTTAGCTAATTATTAGTTAAGACGAATATTGATGAAGCAATCATTGCTAAGTGAAAAACACAATATAGAACAAGAGGCTGCCAAGCAAGCCCACTGTGTTTGACTAAATGACAGGAAAGCTAACCAGTGACGTGTCTGTCACTGCCCTTCTGTGAGTGCCGGTGGTGTGGTCTCCGTTTTCTTTCTTTTGACTCACCATTTTGGGAGGGAGCTAGAAAGATTATGTGGCATTTTGATAATTAAAAATTTGTTTTTATTCAGAAAAAAAAGGTATTCTCTCTGTAAAATCCGCACTCCCCTTAATTACTTGCTTAGATAAAGAGGGGCCTTTTGCCCGGAAAGAGATATCCCCTTTTGAGGAGGACAGAAAGCTATAGAATTTGGCTGTGTTGGCATCAGAAAACTCCACGGCCTACAAGGTGAGGCTGTGGCGTAGGCTGAACTTTGTGATTATTTTGCTTGGCCGTAAAGCTCATAGGCATTACCTTATGCGTGTCATGAGATATTAATTCTAGTCTACATTTTATCCCATTCATATTATTAGTGTCACTTCCATCATGTCCCTGATGCTCACCTGACGCGCCAGGGAAGTTGTAGCATCCCTGTTTTACAATGAGGAAAGACGCTCCATTTCCTCATCTGTTAAAGACAAGTATCATACTTATGTCAAGAGTTCTTCGGAGAGGACAATAAGCTAACATACATAAAATGCTGGAGACACAGGCCGGTACACACTGAATTCTCACGGTGCAAGCTGTTACTGATGTGCTCAACAAGACTAAGCGGCTTAGTTTCACAAAGCACAGATGAGCCGAGTGTTCATAATCACACTGCTGAAATTCTCTTTGAAATGACAGAGCTGTGGCAACTCCCACTGGAAGCAGGAAGCTCTGTGAAGTGCCATTTCAGCGATGAAATAACTCAGTAAGTTTTGTTTGACAGTTCAGAGATTATTGGGCACATGACTGGTCCCGGATGTTTACTGTGTCCAAAATGGACTAATGCAATAGTGTTGGGACTTGCAGCCAAATAAGAAGGAATGGGGTCCTGGATGGATTAATGCTGTTATCGTGGGAATGGTTCCCTTATCAAAGGAGTGGAGTTGTTATCAAGTGTGCGGTCCTCACATGCTTCCCTTTATAGCACGGAGAACTTCATCAGATGCCAGTGTTGAGTTCTTAGATTTCCCTACCTCCAGAACGGGGGAGCCAAAACAAATCTCTACTGTTTATAAGCTATGCTGTCTGTGACACTCTGTTGCAGCAACAGCAAACATACATGTATTAAAATGTCTTAAGGAGCTAGAAATGTGCATTTTGTAGGGAATCCATGCTGATCTCTTCTGCCCCTTCCCCTAAGCAAAAAATAACTTGCTTCTTTTTTTTTTTTTTTTTTTCGAGACAGGGTTTCTCTGTGTAGCTTTGCGCCTTTCCTGGAGCTCACTTGGTAGCCCAGGCTGGCCTCGAACTCACAGAGATCTTCCTGGCTCTGCCTCCCGAGTGCTGGGATTAAAAGCGTGTGCCACCACTGCCTGGCAATAACTTGCTTCTTTACCTAATTAAAGCAAAAGAAAAAACATCCTAAATTTAGGTCCATATGGCTAAGCATATAGCAACTTGAGTAATATTTCTTCATGTTTGCTAAGAAAATTAAATAAGATGGAATAGATAATAAAATTATGTTGGTAACTATATTATCTATACAAAGGAATTCTGTCCCATCATTCAATAATTTTACATTATTAATATATTCCTGATATGAGCAAATGGTCACAGCATAAATAGAAATTAAAAACTGCAACTACAAAGCAACATATAACTGCAAGACAAAATAGGAATAATAAATAATATTTATTGTTTACCTCATGCCAGACAAATGCACTGAGTGATAGGTAGGTAGGTAGATAGATAGATAGATAGATAGATAGATAGATAGATAGATAGATGGATGGATGGATGGATGGACAGACGGGTGGGTGGGTGGATGGATGGATGGATGATGGATAGATGGATGGATGGGTAGGTAGGTAGGTAGGTAGGTAGATAGATAGACAGGCAGACAGACAGACAGACAGAGATATTTCCTGTTCATTTCCCAGAACAACCCTAGTGGGTAGAGGTGATTGTTTCCCCACATTAGAGCTGAGTAAAGTGAACTATGAATAAGTTGGCCAAGATCTAGCAGGGACCAGAATCCAGGTGTGAATATATCTAAGTTTCAAACGTTTGGCCATATAGGGAGGATGAGTGTATGTGGGGAAAAGATGTGCCTGGAGGAAGAGGAGGAAGAGAAAAGGGAGAAGTGGGGAAGGGAGGAAGAGGAGGAGAAAGGGGAGTAAAAGAGAGAGAGGAAGGAAATGAGGAAGAAGGAGAGGAAGAAAGGAAGCAGAGGAGGAAGAGTGAGGACAAGCTGGTGATACCATTTTTTTAATATATCATTCTCTCTAGAGTGACAGGCCTCTTCCTGTCATGACCTGTTGCCCACTTATGGACACAGAGACTAAACATCAGGAGGTAACAGCGCTTCTCATTGTCTTTCCTAATCAGCTTCTCATCACTGCTAAGCCTGGTTACATAAGAACAAGTTCTTGAAGTCAGCCCTCTAGGAGTGGCGTTTTCATAGACAGGCTCGGTGTTCCGTGCAGTCTGGAGAACCACCTCCAATAACTGTGCTTTCCCTTTTGAATGAGTGAGGTTAGTACAGAGTATAGAGAGAGATGAGTTGTGGAATGTTAGCTGAAGGTGTGTTAATTACATTTGTTTATGCTGTGCAACATTTGTTTAATGATCTAAAGATGTGTTGCATTCTTTATGTTGCATTTGTTAACTCTGTGAAGCTGTTACTTTCCTGTCTAACACACCTGATTGTTCTAATAAAGAGCGGACCAGCCAATAGCTGGTAGACAGGAGGAGAAATCTGGGAGGAGAAGATCAAGGATCGAGAAAAGAAGGGGCCAATCACCCAGCCACACAGCCAGACACGGAATAAGAAGGAAAGAAAAGATACACAGAAATAGAGAAAGATAAAGGCTCAGAGGCAAAAGATGGGGTAATTTAAGAAGAGTTGGGTAGAACCAAGTTAAGCTAAGGCCAGGCGTTCATAAGATAGGGTGATGGGCCCCCAAAGAGCAGTGATGGAAGCCACAAATAGATAACAAGGCATCAAAATAGGAGTATACACTATCCAGCAAAGATGACTGGAGCAGCCTGATTGACAGGACAAACAAAGGTACCACTATCAAATCAGAGGCTTATAAATACCCAACAGAAATCTACTTGGGAAGCTGAGACTGGGTTCCTACTGAACTTTCTTGCCATTGGTGAGCTCTATGGCTGAACTTTCCCACTGCAGACATTTTTATGCCATGGGATACTCTCTTGGAAATGGCTTATCTTCTCTCAGCTCTCAGGGACACAATGTTTTCACTCTTGGGCTATTTTGCCATTCACATCCTTCCCTGCCAGAGTTATTCAGGCGAGCCCATCACTAGATAAGAGACCTCAGTGTTTAGTTTGAGACAAATACTCTCAGGTCTAAAATTGGTGGCTATGCTGCTTCCAAAGCCAGCTTCTCTATAAATTTGAGCAGCACATAACAACTTGCCAGTATAATGTACATCACACCTGGTGGTGAAGACTTCCCCTGAAACTGACCAAGGAAGATCTCCCAGCCCCTCCAGCAGTGGGCAGACCTCAGCCACCTGTCACCCCAGCAGCTGGAAGGCCTACAGGAATGGCCTCAGAGAGTGACCTTTCTGTGACCCACAAGGACAGTTTATGCAAATATTCATGTGGATCTAGTGTTATCCAGGACCCTGTCATTAATTGTGCCTGGTTTCCCAGACACCCTCCATGGCATCTTGCCTTCCATGGAAGTTCCTCAGTCAAGTTTTTGGTCATTAACAATTTCCATCTGATGTCTCCAGAAATGTAACAAATGTTGTTCAGACATAACACCTCTCCAATTGATTTACCTGAAATATGTGTGGGGATGTAAAGATCTGCCATCCCAGTAATAACACGTAACAGTACAGGAGGTTGTTCCAAGCTCTCATTACCGTCCGAGCTGTGAGACAGGCTGCGGGTTTTAGTAGTGTGAGGCTCTAGGAATTGCCTCGCTTCTGGTAAAGCTAGTTATTTTCCTGCTTAAGACAGTGTCCTAGGATTCAGCAAATTAGATCACAGTGGGAGCAGCCTGGAAGCTCTTCTATTTTCAGTTTTTAAAATACACTTATTAGTGAATTACTGCATGTAAAGAAATAATGTTTACAGTGATGGTCACATCATATATTTGTTTAAACTATGCAAATTCAAAATATATTAGTATAGTGAAATTAGCACAAATTTGCATTTTTGCGCCATTTTAGAAACCTTGTAGGATATAGATGGCATTTATAAAAGATGATGCAGGAATAGTGGTAAGTATATACCTTAATCCCAGCACAATCTCTACTGCTGTGGGAGGCCAGTCAAGGCCACACAGTGAGACTCTGACTCAAGAAAAACATGTATAAATAGACTGAATACATACTGTACTTTGGGAATAAATTTAAATTTTTTCCAGAAGTAATTTTGGTTATGAATACTTTTTTGAGACAGGGTCTCGCTCTTGTCTCAAGGTACCCTAGAATTCACTGTGTAGTCTAGGCTGACTTTGAACTCGAGGCAGGCCTCTTGCCTCAGCCTCCCAAATGCTGGAATTACAGGAGCTAGCCACCATGCCAGTCTATACCCAGTTATTTTAGGCAACATCTCCTTCCACCTGCCTTGTCCACCATCATCACTGGTACCTTAAGGCCGTGGTTCTCAACCTGTGAGTCACTACCCTTTTGGGTCAATTTGTAACAATGAAAATACATCCTGCATATCAAGATATTTACATTATGATTCATAACAGTAACAAAATTACAGTTATAAAGTAGCAACAAAGATAATTTTATGATTGGGGGTCACCACAACATGAGGAACTATATTAAGGGGTCACAGCATTAGGAAGATTGAGAAACACTGCTTTAAGGTATGATTCTATTGTTATTATGATAAATTAATTTACATATTTCCCAGATAGATGAAGAACTACCAGTAGTGTTAAATACTATTGACAATGAATCAATGAATTCAAGGGAGCAGCTATTTTTCTTGGTTAAATTTGTGAAGCTTACGTCATCTTCTGTTAATATTGCATGTCCATCCCCATAGGGGACCAGACGTGCTTTACTCTAAAAATACCCTTCCTTTCCACTGGGATTTCTAAGTTGTCTGAAAACTCATTTAACTATGTGTATGTGTGTGTGTGTTTGTCTGTGTCTCTGTGTGTTCCTGTGTGTGTGTGTGTGTGTGTGTGTGTGTGTGTGTGTGTGTGTGTGAGAGAGAGAGAGAGAGAGAGAGAGAGAGAGAGAGAGAGAGAGAGAGAGAGAGAGAAGCAATAGAACATGAAGCATGGTGGCAGTTTCATTCATATTAGGAGGACTTACACTTGTTTTTCCTACACAGAATTTTAACACTGCCATTGTATAACAGAAATCTGAATATGTTGCTCTTCCATGCTTCAAGTCCCCTGGCAGTTTCCTGTTACAAGAAAAAGTCCAGATTTCATGGAAACAAGACTTAGAAACTCTCAGAGTCTTCTGATTTTCATCCCCCCAAAAAGATTTTCTCCCTTGCTCCAGACAGAGGTAACCCTTGCTCCAGGCAGCCTTCTGTGTCTTTGGGTTCTGCAATGTGCATTTCACTGGCCTTGAATCATAAATAGTATTTTTAAAGGTCATTTTAGTAATTGTTGTTGTTTTAGAAACAGGGTCTTATAGAGACCAGGCTAGCCTTGAACTCACTACATAGCCAAGGTTGGCTTTGAATTTCTGATCCTCCTGCCCCCACGCCTTCAGAGTTAGATTTACAGATATGTGCCATGGTGCCCAGTTGATGAAGTCCTGATGACTGAACCCAGGGGCTTGTACATGCTAGACAGTGTTCTACCAAAGGAGCTATATCCCATACCTCATACATATTATTGTTGACAAGCTTACATCAGGACTCAATATGCACAGACATGTTTCTTGTCATAATTCCCCATAATATAGCAGAGCAAGTATTTATGTAACATTTACATTGTACAAGGTAGGACAAATAACTCGGGGATGAGTTAAAGCCTGCGGGAGGGTGTGTGTAGGTTATATGCAGACATGAAGACATGTCGTAGAATGGACTTTAGCATCTGAAGATTGAAATAACCCAGAAGGATTCTAGAACCAATCACTCTCCCAAACCTAGCCTTTGTGCCTGTTGTCCCCTTTCCCAGGAATTCTGCCACACCCCCTATCTCCTGGTGGATTTAAAGATCTTTTTACTTACTTATTTTATATCTGCATATATTCTTGTACGTAGTGCTAGATTTCAAAAAGAGATTTCTTTCAAGTTTCTCATGCACTTTGACCATGTTGGCATACCCACCCTTCTTCTCATCCCTCCTTTTACCCTTCTAATCAACTTCATGGCATGTGTGTGTGTGTGTGTGTGTGTGTGTGTGTGTGTGTGTGTGTATGTGTGTGTGTGTTTTTATTGTGTCTATATATAATCTAGGACCCACAGATAAGAAAATCTTTTTCTGAGTCTGGCCTATTCTAATTAATGTGAGGATCCAAGCTTCATTTATTTTCTTGTAAGCAATATAGTTTCATTCTTCTTTATGGCTGAATGAAACTCTATTGTCATATATACCACATAGTCTTTATCCATCCATCTGTTGATGGACATCTAGGCTGATTCCATGACTTGGCCGCTGTCAACAGTGCTCTGATAAACATGAACACAGTATGTACATCTCAAACATAATGCTCAAATGTCACTTCCTCTGTCACAATATCCCTGACTCCCTGAGCCAGATTTAGCAATGCTTTCTCTCCCTTATTTTCAGTATATTTTAATGTGTCTATAGGCAATCATCAACCACTAAAATGAAACAAGATCTTTAAACATCCAAATACAAACACAGGCTAAGTTGAGGCAATTGCTTTATGCACTTCTGTAGTCCCAAGACCTATCGTAGTGATTTAACACAGTAGTCCTATAAATGTGGATGAGTGAATGGCATCAGAGACACAGTCTTAGAAGTCAATTTAAGTTTCTCTTGACATGAGACTAAAAATAAGCAGGATTCCAATGAATTTCCCAACAAATAGACATGAAATTCCTGTAGAATCTATGTGTACATGTTTGAGCGCACATTTATGTGGGTAGCATCCATCCATTTTCCTAGGGGAATTGGTGATACAGGTTACAAGTCTCCGGTATAATTCAGTCTCCTCAAAAAGCTAAAGCTTATTATTTTTCTGTCACATGATTATAACAAAAACAGAGGGAAAAAAAACAAATAGCAGATCTCAAAAGGACTTTGGCTTAAGTAGCTTGCAATGCCTTGCAAATCTAGAGCCTAACTTATTCACTCCCGTGTCCAGTGTGGAATTATCAAATGACAAGGGGGTGTGGGTGGTGACAGGTGAGGTAGACTCTTCTCTCTTCCTGTTGAGTCATGGCTCCAACCCAAGGTAGTGACCTTAATTTGTGGATAGCTTGTTGTCTGAAATTGGAAGCTACATCATAGCCTGCTCGTTGTAGCTTTTCCTTTCTAGCCTCATAAATTTCCCGTATGTTTGCAGCCAGAGTGAGTTATTCACCATTTCCCAATCTGGTGTTTGTGCAGCATCACTGGCAAAAGTTAATATGCGCTCTGGCTGCCCCAGGGACTCCCGTGTAGCAGTAATGATAGAATTAATCTATCAGTGTGGTCTCTAAAAAGCACCTCCAGGCTGGATTCTTGAACAAAAGGCAGAGGGGAACAGAGAAGATCTGTTGGTACCACCACCATTATCTAAATGGATGCAAATGAAGCCAAATTGAAAAGGTCTGGCCTTAGCAGACTGATAAGAATCAACAGACCTCCCATTTGCATGCTTTATCATAATGGTGAAGCCAGACACAATAACTGAGCAGGGATACAGGCACACTAGGAAGGTAACTGATCCTCACATTTATTTCCAGTCTTGATGGTGAGTAGAAAATGGCTAGGCTTTCTGAACATTTGTGACCTTCCAAGCTGGGAGAGCATGTCGACAGTTTAGGAGAACTGGGCATTGGTGCCCGTGAGCTGAGTCCTGCTAGCCACCTTTTCCTGTTAGTTCATGTCAAATGGTGGCTTTCTGTGCCGAGTAACTAACTTTGTATTGAACACTAAGTCTAATTCTGGTACGGCGCTAAGTTCTTTATACACATTTCATCGCTCAAGTCTCCTGTTGCTGGGGCAGAGTCTGTCTTCATTCCAACTTTACAGAGAGAAGGCAAGTTAATAACCCAATCACATAGCAAATGGGTGATTCCAGACATAAAAACACATTTGACCGACTCCAAAGCCAGAGTTGTGGGCACATGAAGTCATTTCTTTTTCTACTATCAAATAATCTGTTTACTAACTATTTCATTCAGTAAAATTTATTAAACACTTACCAATTAGTCATTAAGTACACGAATAAAAGGCAATATAAATATTGCCAGACTCCAAGTCCTTTTCTGTAGTAAATATGCCAGGAATAACAAAAAATAAAAATTCTTTGTTTTATAAAAATATCAGCAGGGGTATTTTCTTGTTATCTTATACCTTCTCAGCAACATCCCTGTTCCTCTTCCTCCTCTTCCTCTTCCTCTTCCTCCTCATCCTCATCATCAGTACAACTCTTTATTGAATCTTTATTATGTGGCTGGTTGTTGTTTGAATCTTAAATGGTCTTTTAATAAAAAAAACACCCAGAGCCAAATATCAGGGTGAAAGCTGAAAGAGAAGCAGAACAGCCAGCCATTGGTTCTTACCTCTATGAAATCCCCACCTAAAGAGAGTGAGTTCCTGTTTCCTCACACCTTATATGCCTTTCTCTGCCCTGCCATATTACTTCCTGGAATTAAAGGCATGTGTGCTTCCCAAGCAAAGGCACGAGATCTCAAGTGCTGGGATTAAAGGTGTGTGCCACCACTGCCTGGCTGTTTCTCTCCTAGACTGGTTCAATCTCATGTAGCCCAGTGTGGCCTTGAGCTCATAAAGATCCAGAGCCTCCTGAGCGATAGGATTAAAGGTGTGTGCCACCACTGCCTGACCTCTATGTCCAGTCTAGTGGCTGGCTCTGTCTTCTGATCCTCCGGCAAGTTTATTAGGGCATACAATATATCACCACAGTTGGTACTAAACAAATTGCCATTTGCCTCCAGTAGCCCATGATGTAGTCTGGATGCACAGTTGAGTAAAGAAATTATCACACAGAGCCCATGTCACCCAGGTCCTAACGGCAGAGGCAGGGTTTAAATTCAGGACCACCTGACCTCATGTTTTAATAACACATGTGTACATGTTCGCATGTTCAAGTTTGTGCATTTTCATGTGTGTGCACAAGCATGTGAAGATCCGAAGAACAAAGGATAACCCTGAATGTCCTTCCTCAAGTGCTGTCCACTTGTCGGTTTTGTTGTGCTCTGAGACAGGGTCTGTCACTGTCCTGGAACTTGCCAAGTGGGCGAGGCTGGGTGGCCAGTGAGCTCCAGAGATCCTGTTGTCCCCACATCACCAGCCCTGGGATCTCAAGCCAGCGCCACCACACCTGGCTTTTTGCACATGGGTTCTTGAGGGTCAGATTCGGGTCTTCACGGTTGTAATTGCAAGCACTTCACTGGCTGAGTTGTCTCTTCTGTCCCTAAAGCCTCATATTTTAATAAGAGTATCCCCTGAGGATGCTGAGGACTCGCTAAGAAAACAATGTCCATTTAAAGATTTTTTAAAAATGTATTGTTTGAGAGTTTCATCTATGTGTATAATGTGTTTTGATCAAATCCACACTCCCTCCCCTCCAAGTCCTCCCATCCTGACCCCCCCCCACTTTTCTCTCCCAACTGAATGTACTCTTTTTTTTAAAGATTTATTTATTTATTATGTATAGTGTTTTGTCTGCATGTATCCCTACAGGCCAGAAGAGGGTGCCAGATCTCATTACAGATGGTTGCGAACCACCATGTGGTTGCTGGGAATTGAACTCAGGACCTTTGAAAGAGCAAGCAGTGCTCTTAACCTCTGAGTCATCTCTCCAGCCCCCGAATGTACTCTTTTTTTAATTCACTGAATATGATTAGTGCTACAGGTATGTGCATGGGTGCAGGACCACCCACTGCAGCATGGGCAGCCTTGCAGAAGTCACATCCCTGAAGAAAACCGACACTCTCCCTCTCCCCAGAAGCCATTAATTGCCAATACTCCTTAGCCAGGGGTGGGACTTCACGAGCCTCTCCCCTATTCGTTCTGGCAATTTGACTGGCTTGCTCTTGTACAGGTCTTGTGCACGCAGCTACAGCTGCTGGGACTTCACATGTGTATCGGCCATGTTGTGTCTGGAAGAGTCTGTTTCACAGCAGTCCTCTACAACCTCTGACTTTGACAATCCTTTGCCTCCTCTTCTGTAACAATTCCTGAGCCTTTGGAGGTGGGATGTATGCTATGGCTGTCCCATTTAGAGCTGAGCACCACACAGTCTCTTAGTGCACATCAATCACTTGCGAGTTTCTGTATTATTTGTCATCTACTTCAAGAACAAGCTTCTCTGATAGGGGTTGAAACTTGCACTAGTCTGTGGAGGGTTAAAGATAAGTACTTAGGAGACAATTTAATACCATTTCCCAGCAGGATTGGGAAGATGGTTTAGCAGGTAAGTGCATTTGCTGCTTCTGTAAATAACCTGGCTTTGGTTCACAGTAGCTACATGGCAGCTCACAACCGCCTATAACTCAAGTTCCAGAGGATCCAATGCCTTCTTCTGGCCTTCTTCAGTATCTGCACACAGGTGGTGCACATAAACTCAGACAGGTACAAACACATAACAAGTGAAACAAAACAAACAAACAAACAAACAAACAAAAACAAATCTGTCCCAGTTACACTATTGCTGGGCAAAACCCAAAGGACTATATCTTACTAGAAAGATGTCTGCTCATCCATGTTCACTGCTACTCTATTCATAACAGCCAGAAAATGGAAACAGCTTAGATGTGCATCAGCTAATGAATGGATAATGAAAATGTGCTATGCTTACACAATGGAATATTATTCAGCTGTTAAGAAATATAAAATTATGAAATTTGCAGATAAATAGATGGAACTGGGAATAATCATTTTGAGTGAGGTGACCCAGACCCAGAAAGACAAACATTGCATGTTTGCTTTCATATGTGGATACTACCTTTGAATCTTTAGATAGGACAAAGCAAGACCAAAGTTTAGCTGGGCAAACTCTAAACTCTGCATCTCCATGTCTGATGTCAAAATGCTCTTCAGATCTCCAACTCTGTTCAGCTTTGTTGACTTCTTTCTCTTGGGCTGATTTCACTCCCTGTTAATAGCTCTCCTCAGCAGGTATCCCACAACTCTGGCATCTCTAACAGCTTGGGCTCTACGAGGCAATATAGGCTTCAACTTCCCAGCTTCACAAAATGGCCTCTCTACAAGGCCTCCATTCAGGGACACCCCAGACACTTGCCTGGCCTCAGCGGCTTTCCTTAGTCTCAGGGGCAAATTCTATAACCCCTTTCTTCTATCCTTAGCTCCAGAACCATGTGGCTGAAGCTGACAAATTCTGATGCTCACTGGGGCTTGAATATGATCTCCTCATTCAATTACATCTTCACCAGCTTTCTGTCTTTCACTGCCTAAGCTTGGCTGTCCTGAAACTTGCTCTGTAGACCAGGCTGGCCTCTAACTCAGAGATCTGCCAGCCTCTGTCTTCCCAGTCCTGGGATTAAAGGCCTATACCACCACACCTGGCTCTAAGCTTTTCTTTAGTTTCTTTTCACAAGTTGGAAACTTAGCTGGGTAGGATCTTGCCCTGAGGTCATCACTCCTTTTATTCCATTTCTTAATCCATTTATCTCTTTGAAAACAGGACTTGGCTCCATTCTATTTCCTGGTGCTTTTTTTCTCCTCAAAATTTACAATTTGTAATTTACGCTGCTGAGCTTGCTCCTTTTCATTATAAATCTTCCTTAGAGTTACCACTAATAGCCACACAACAGAGTCTATAGTAGGCTGTTTAAATATTTCCTCTGCCAACAAAATTAATTCAAAACTCTTCACTTTAGTCTCAGGCAGGCTCTCTCAGACAAGGGCAAAAAGCAGCCACATTCTTCATCAAAATGTCACAAGAATGATCTCTAGTCAACATACTAATATCCTTCTCCTCTGAAACCTCTTGAGTCAGTTCCCCACAGTTTGTCAAATCACATTCAGCACCACTGTCTTCCATGCTCCTACTAGTATGGCCCATTAAGCAGCACTTAATATATTCAATTGCTTTTCTAATCCACAGTCCCAAGGTCCATAGTCCTTCAAACAAAATCATGGTCAGGCCTATCACAGCAACACCCCAGTCCCTGGTACCAACTTCTGTATTAGTTGGGTTTTTATTGCTATGAAGAGACACCATGACCATAGCATTTTTTATAAAGGAAAACATTTAATTGTGGTGACTCCCCTATGGTTTCAGAGGTTCAGCCCATTATCATCATGGCAGGGAGCATGGTGGCGTGCAGGCAGCCATGGTGCTGAAGAAATAGCTGAGAGCCCTACATCTTGCAGGCAACAGGAAATCAACTGTGACTCTGAGTGAAGCTTAAGGATAGGAAACCTCAAAGCCTGACCCCACAGTGACACACTGATGGGTGATATCACTCTGTATGCTGTGAATGGGTTGCTTTGATTGGTTGATAAATAAAATGCTGACTGGCCAGTAGCCAGGCAGGAAGTATAGGTGGGATAAGCAGATAAAGAGAATTCTGGGAAGAGGAAGGCTGAGTCAGGTGATGCCAGCCGTCCAGGGAGCAGCATATAAGGCACACAGGTAAAGCCGTGGAACACTCGGCAGCATATAGATCAACAGAAATGGGCTGAATTTAAGTGTAAAAGATGGTCAGTAGTTAGCTTGAGCTAATGGCTGAGCAGTTTTAATTAATATAAGCCTCTATGTGTTTACTTGGGTCTGAGCGGCTGTGGACCAGGCAGGACACAGGAAAACATTTAGCTACAACACACTTCTTCTAACAAGGACACACCTCCCAAAGGTGCATCTTAATGTAAGCTTATGGGGGCCAATTACATCCAAACTGCCACAGTCAGTGAGGTTCCAAAGACCTCATTGACAATAATGCCTATTGCTGAAGGCAGCACACTCTTGAGTCTTAGGACATGGAGAAATCAAGCTGGTACTGATGTGGTACCTTCATTCCCACTGGCTGGCTTTCATAGTGCTGGAAAGTTCTACACATACTTGTAGTGTAGGGAGAAAATTTGTCAACAGTCTTACCCAGCTGTGAACCCTATGAGCTATGACAATGACTGGTCTCACAAGCTATGTGCCTGGATGTGACAGTGACACAAATGTTTTGGGAGTAACCATTTCTGGGTTTGCTTTAAAAAGAGTCATTGTAAAACAATGGGGTTACAACAGCTTAAGAGTAAGAAAAGCTGTTGTATACTAAGGGCTTCATTTCTGTGGAGCCTTGAAACTGACAACACCTTCTCTCCTTGAGGGGTCATGCTGTCCCTCCTGAAGGCCAGTCTTGTTAGTCTTATTTTGTACAGGAGGAAACTGAAGCTCAGAAAAAAAATAGGTGACTCACCCAAGTTCCCCATACAACAGGTGCAATGTTTAAGCCCGGCCTCCTTGACTCTGAAGCCTAACATTTTGCTTACTTCATCCAGAATCTTCCGAGTAAAAATGTTCATAACCGGAAGACAAAGCTTTCTAAAAGGTATCCCCAAAATTAACAGCTTGAAGGATCCAGGCTGCTAGTTAGCTTCAATGTTAACAAGGACTTCCTTGTCTTAAGACTCATAAGGTTTTATTTTTCTCCTATTTTTAAGATGCTTGGTAAAATAGTAATGGTGGTGGTGATGGTGAAGATGGTGTGTGTGTGTAGATGGAGCCAAGAGGAAAAAGAAAGCAGGATGTTTAGAGATAAAAGAACTGACAAGGATCTGGTAGATCCTAGTTGAGCTACTTAATAGGCTGTGAGGATCTGGCTTTCATGTACTGATAAGAGATTGCTTCTGGAGGGGTAAGCAGCCAGGGTGAGTCACTTGCAAGAAGAAGAATGTCTATGTTTGGTTTACCCTTTCACCTTACATATCCCCAAACAAAAGACTCGCCACTCATGGCTTTCCCTGGAATGTTGCTGGGTTTCAGATTTAAATTCAGCTCCAGAGGTTAGAACATAACATTGGAAGGCCTGCCATGAGAGGAACCAGGTCATTTATGATGCACAGTCATGAAGACCTGAGTTTGATCCCCAGTATTCTTGTGAAAAAACAAGCACAGTGGCACATGTTTGTCCTCCCACCACTGGGAAGATAGATGTAGGTGGATTCCTGGAGTTTTCTGGACAGCCAGCCTGGACTAAGTGGTGAGTTCCAGGCCCCACTGAGATACCCTGTCTCAAAAAGCAGGGTGCTCATTGCCTGAAGAATGACAGCTGAAGTTAATGGATCTCTGGCCTCCACATGCACACACGTGTATACACACACGTGGGTTCATGCACACACACTCCTGCAAAACACACACACACACACACACACACACACACACACACACACACACACATACACAATAGTAACAATGAAAACAAGTCTTGGTTGAGGAACATGCAGGCCATACTTAACAAATGGACAGCTCTGATCTGTTGATGGATCACATCAGACAGGTTGCATTATGTAAGATCTACTGAGAGGCAGATTGTAATTGTATTGACTTCAAGAAGTGAAAAAGGATTAGCCACATAGGAAAAAAAAAACACTCAACCATTAGGGAAGGGATATTAAAAGCCATATCTCAAAGTGGCAACAAGATAAAGGGAATATTCTGTGGTGGCAGATGGCCTCTTAATTGGGTTTTTGGCATCATTCATTACTTTCCTACAGATCTTTCAGACTTTGTGTATGATGATATCATGGAACATCAAATTTATGAATTTATGTGTGTGTATGAGTGTGTGTCATATTTTGCATGTGTAATGGCATAAATATGTGTGCAGGTTCATGTGCAAATGTGTGCACATGCATGTAGAGGCCCAATGTTGATGTTGAATGTCTTCCTCAATTATTCTCTACTTTATCAGTGAGGCAGGATCTCTCACTGACCCCAAAGTTTGCAGATTCAGCTAGTCTAGCTAGTTAGCTTGGCCCAGGGATTCCATGTCTCTGCCTCCAGAATGCTGGAATATGTGCGACTGCTTGGCTTTCCTGTGACTCTGGGAAGCCAAAGTGTGGTCCTTATGCTTTTGTGCAAGCATTTTACCCATGAGTCATCTCTCTAGCTCCACCTTGTTTATTATGATGATGATGATGATGATGATGATGATGATGATGGGATTTTCTATTCATTTTACATACCAGCCATGGATTCCCCTCTCCTCCCTCCTCCCACCACCCAGCCTTCCCCCCCACCCACCCCTCATTCCCACCTCCTACAAGGCAAGGTCTCAAGGGTGCCTGAACTGGCCTACTCCAGTGATAAGATGACTGAATCCCCTAACTGCCATCATAGAGCCCTCATCCAGTGACTGATGGAAGGAGATGCAGAGAGCCATGGCCAGGCACTAGGTCAAGCTCCAGCAGTCCAATCGATGAGAGAGAGGGGGAATTCTATGAGCAAGGGACATGGAGATCATGATGGGAAAATGTACAGAGACAGCCAGCCAAACTAGTGGAAACACATGAACTGTGGGTCAATAGCTGGGGAGCCCCCATGGTACTGGACTAGGACCTCTGGGGAGGTGAGACAGTTGTATAGCTCTACCTTAGTTTTTGATGTAGAGTCTCTCACTGCCTTGGAACTTGCCAAAAAACTAGGCTGGCTGGCCAGTGTGCCCAGGGATCCACCTGTCTCTACTTCCCCAGCACTGGGATTACCACTTGCCCTTTGCATGTGGTTCTGGGGATTAAACTCAGCTTCTTATGCTTGTGATTCCAACAATGGCAAGATAGGAGGTGGAGACAGGAGGATCTCTGGGCTCACCAGCTAGCCCTGTACCAACATTGTAATTCATAACCATATGCAACTACAGTTTCAGGGAATCCGATGCCTCTCCTGACCACTGAGGGCTCTTGCACTCATGTGGTGCACAGACATACACTCAGGTACATGTACATACTCATAAGATAAAACCAAATTTTTAAAAATAGAAGAAATATCAATAGTAGGCTTTTGAAGTATCAGCAATTATTGTTGGTACAGAACAAGTCTAGATCTTTACAAAGAGACTTTTTGTACCTGGCAGTGTATTAGACATCTAGAGCCTAATGGTGGGAAGGGGAAGGTGATTTCTATTTGTAAGGACTTGGTGATGTTGTTGAAGAAACCTGTGAGCTTTCCTTTGTTACAGAAAACCTTTATAGATTTGTTTATTTGGGGCATTGTCTTTCCCATTTTGTGGTCACTCCATTTAGATTCCTTTTATATAGGTTTATATTTTATGAGGCTTCTACAGTAGTAGGATTCCATTTGACTTTTCAAAGGTCCTTTAGTGTTACTCTTTCCTCCCCATATTCCCTCCTCTACCCCGCTCTGTCACCCCTTCCTATTTAATCCTCCTATTCTAGCTTCTCTTTATCCCTTTATAACACTATATTCTATTTTCCTTTTCCTTACAAGATTCCCCTCCCCCACCCCCACCTCCAAACCTCCCTTACCAGCTCCCTAACATCTGTGGTTATTTTAAATGAAACACACATATTTAAAGCATAAAAGCTAACATCCATATATAAGGAAAACATACAATGTTTATCTCTGGGTCACCTCACTCAGGATGATTGTTTCCTGCTCCATCCATTTACCTGCAAATTTCATAATTTCATTTTTTTAACAGCTGAATAATATTCCATTGTATAAATGTACCACATTTTCATTATCCATTCTTTAGTTGATGGAGCTGGATGTTTCCAGTTTCTGACTATTATGAATAGAGCAGCAATGAACACGGATGAGCAATTATCTCAGGAGTAAGATGTAGAGACCTTACAGCATTAGGTCATTGAAGCTGCAACTCAGTGTCAGCTTGGGCCAGATTCCTAGTCATTTGTGTCTGGATCAGTTATGCAAATTCTCTGTATCTGCAGTCTGATGGGTGAGGATGCTAAGTACACAATGCATGCTTTTTATCATGACCATTACTTCGTAAAGTGAAGGTGCTGTGTTTGACTATAAAGTACTCCCTGAAGTTTCATGTGTTTGACTCTGGGTCCTAGGCAGGGGCTCTCTTTGGGGAAGTTGTAGAGACTTTAGGAGTTGGCACCTAACTGGAGAAAGTGGGCCATTGGAAATGGTGATGGAGTGGAGGGTTTGTCTGTGCCAGCTTTTGTAGTAGAATTTTTGTTTATTTGTTTGTTTGTTTTTTTAACTCTTTGGGATCTTTGCTCTTTGGGCGGCCTGAATAAATCACACAGAGGCTTATTCTTTCTTATGAATGCCCAGCCTTAGCTTATATCTTACCAGCTTTTCTTAACTTAAATTATCCCATCTACCTTTTGCCTCTGGGCTTTTATCTTTCTCTATTTCTGTATATCTTTCTCTACTTCTTACTCGGTGGCTTGCTGTGTAGCTGGGTGGCTGGCCCCTGGAGTCCTTCTCCTTCTCTTTTTCTTGCTCCTTGATCTTTTCCTCCTAGATTTCTCCTCCTATTTATTCTTCCTGCCTGCCAATCCTGCCTATCCTTTCTCCTGCTTGGCTATTGGCTGTTGGGCTCTTTATTAGACCAATCAAGTGTTTTAGACAAAGTATCACAGCTTCACAGAGTTAAACAAATGCAACATAAAAGAAAGAATGCATCACATCTTTGCATCATTAAACAAATGTTCCACAGCATAAACGAATGAAAGCCATTCCAAACTAATACTCCACAGCAGCTTTTGCTGGAACTCCCTCTGCTTCTTGATCCACGAAGATTTAACAAGCAAAGTCCCAGGTTCCCTCTGTCATGTCTTCCCTGCTGCACTGAACTGTGTCTCCCTGAACAGTGAGCCAAAGTGGATCCTTCCTCCCTCAAGCCACTCTGTCAGGCATTTTATCCCGTCCACAAAAGGATTTAGTATCTTTTTTTTTTTTTTAACAAAGCACATTTTCATTTAATATTTGAAATATCAATCATTTTGTGCTTTGTTTTTGCCCCCAACTTGCTGTTGAGTGACAGAACGTCTGTTATCCACCCCATCCTGGAAGTTACTAGTGTGCTTGTGAAGGCTGTCGCTGTGAAGTGTTTATTGCATTGAGTCTGAGGGAGACAGCCTGCAGCCTGGCAGCTGCAGGGGCTTAATGGACATGGAGCTCTCTGAAGAGCCTGCTGTCCCAGAGCTAGCTAGCATCCCAGACAACATGGGGGCGTTTGCTGCAGCTGGCTCCTGGGAAATGGGGACAGCAGCAGGAAGGAGCTTTAGCTGTCACCTGCCCTGTCCCTGGGCACTGCCGGAAGTCCATTGGGTGTGGAGAGGAAGCAGTGAGAATGGCAGGAAGCCTAAACCCCCAATAACGCCCTGGGGCGGTGAGATGAGCTTCAGCCTTCCCTGCCGGTGAGTTCCTGCACTGGGAGAGCAGCAAGAAAGAGGCAATGGGACCCCGCACTACCCACAGGAAACTGGTGTTCTACAGTTCACTCTCCTTGCAGGTCTGCCTGAGTCCCTGAACTGGAGGTGGGGATTTTGGTGTGATGCAGCCCCGGGCTGGAAGCATGGGGCATGTAAGGCTTTGTAAGTCTGTTAGGTATTTGGAATGTTTCAGCCTCAGAGCTTTCTGGATGCAATGCATCCCAGAGTCAAATTAATGAAGGCAGATCTGAAGTCAGGGAATGGGGCTTCTCTCTCTCTCTTTCTCTCTCCTCTCCTCCTCCTCCTCCTCCTCCTCCTCCTCCTCCTCCTCCTCTTCCTCCTCCTCCTCCTCTCCCTCTCTTCTTCCCTGATGCAGAGGAACTGAAGAGATGAATGAGAACCAAAGGTGCTGTGGATGTGTAAACAAGAGTGCTAGCACAGATATATATATATGGTCCACACACTTATTGTTAAGTAAAAATAGACTCAGGCCTAGGAACGTGACTTAGTGGTAGAAGGCTCACTGGTGATGCACATGGCTCTGGGTGGTATCCCTCGCATCACAAAACTAAAGAAATGGTACTAAATAACCAAATAAATAAATTCAAGAAGTCTTACTAGTTAGGCATGGTGGCACATGTCTACACTCCAGCACTCCTGAGACTGAGGGAGAAGTTCAAGGCCGACGTGGACAGCCTAGTGAGACTCTGTTTAGGAAAGGAAGTATTGAATAAATATAAAACTTGCGCAGGACTTCCTCCCCACCCTCATTATCCTTTCAACACTTTCCATGCACATACATCATTGCTCAGGACCTCCGTAGATGGGTATCGGGGAGGCAGCCTCACGGAGGAGGTGCAGGGCTGAATTTTATACCTGTCCTGCCCAGGTTCACACCACGGTTGTGTTGCTTCTTGCGAGAATCCTGTAGGCCTATCCATTGCTTTTGTATTTGAAATTTTAAAAGAATGTTGTAAGATGAGCCATGCAATATATACATCTTAGAGACTTTTCAAAGCACACAAAATGATGCCCGTGGTAAGCTTGATGTAAGTGTTTGAAAAATAATCTGTGTGGAAGCCACTCTGTCTTTCTTGGAATGGACTGGATATTATAGCACCAAAGACCCTAATAACTGCTTGACTTTTCCAAGGAGCAGAGCACAGTCCTAAAGGGAATTGCACATTCTATCCAGTTCTCAGAGATGCTGAGTTCTAACTAATGATTGGAGAATTAGTCCCACTGTGGTTCCCTGGGATTGCTTCCTAGAAACTCTGGTCAGGGTGAGTATCAGCAGGCAGTATGTGTAAAAGAGAAGGTTCAGTTTGGAAAATCCTTTTGTTGTTTGCTTGTTTTTAAAGTAGGATCTCACTATACAGCCCAGGTTGGCTCCAAGTCTCTGTGTAGTCCAGGCTAGTCGTGAACTTATAGTGATCTTCCTGTGTCACCCTCCCAAGTGCTGTGATTACAGGTGTGCGTTACCACAGCTGGCTGGGAAATCTTGATTTTAAAAATTAATGAGGCTTAGTTTGCCTGGGTCTTTAATATACTGACAGGTACCCCAATTTCCAGAGAAAGGTATTCAGAACTCAAGACAATAGTGTGGTCTTCACTATACCTTGGTGAGCCCTGTTTTGTACTGTGCTGTAGCTAGAGTTTTCCTGCCTGGCCCACAGTCAGGACAAATCTCTCTCACCTGCCAGTTCCACAGCCACTCGGACCCAACCAAGTAAACACAGAGACTTATATTGCTTACAAACTGTATGGCTGTGGCAGGCTTCTTGCTAACTGTCCTTATATCTTAAATTAATCCATTTCCATAAATCTATACCTTGCCACGTGGCTCATGGCTTACCGGCATCTTTACATGCTGCTTGTCCTGGCGGCGGCTGGCTGTGTCTCCTTCCACCTTCCTGTTCTTTTCTCCTCTCTGTTAGTTCTGCCTATACTTCCTGCCTAGCCACTGGCCAATCAGTGTTTTATTTATTGACCAATCAGAGCAACACATTTGCCATACAGAACATCCTACAGCACTGTGCACAGCAGTTTCAAAGACATAATCCTTTGGAAACAGGGGGGGATAATGGTATTTTAAGTCCTGTTGATGATCTCAGACCTTAGCAGAAAATCTTTAGGTTCGCTTGTTTCCGTAATTGTTTTCCTCCCTAGAATGCAAATGATTCTGTTTGTTACCTGGCATCTGGGACTTCCTACCTGAGGACGGTAGCATCATGGGTTCATAGACAGCAAGAGATAGAAACAATAGGAAGGTCAGGTGTCAGAGCCCCTGAACATTTTAAAGCATTGGTGCAGATATTCATTTTCAGTACTGTGCAACAAATTACCCTGAATAGCTCCAGACAAAACAAAAACAAAAACAAAACAACAACAACAACAAAAACCCAACTTTCTGTCTTGAAGTTTCTAAGTGTGACTTACCTGGGTTCTCTGCTTTTGTGCAGTCCAGGGTGGAGTTCTCATCAGAGGCTCAATTGGGGAAAAAAACTGGTTCCCAAGCTATGCAGGCAGTAGAGCGGGCCCCTCCCCATCAACAATTTTCTGTGATTTTGGTTACCTATGATCAGCTGTGGTCTGAAAATATTTAAATATGAAATTCTAAAAATAAACAGTTCATGAGTTTTAATTATGTGTCATTGTAACCATCATGAGGAAATTTCATACCAACTTGTTCTATCCCACCAGACACATCTCTTTGTCCAGTGCATTGAGACTATATATACTACTCTCCTTCTATGAACTTTGCCATCCAACTTAACAGACTGACTCACAGTGTCATAGTGCTTCTGTTAAATAAACCTTATTTTACTTCATAGTGGCCCCACGTTCCAGAATAGAGATTGCTGGCCATTTCATTTCAGGATGTCTTAGTTAGGGTTTCTATTGCTGTGAAGAGACACCATGACCACAGCAACTCTTATAAAGGAAAACATTTAATTAGGCCTGGCTTACAGTTCAGAGGTAAGGTCATTATCATCATGGTGGGAAGCATGGCAGTGTGCAGGCAGACATGGTGCTGGAGAAGGAGCTGAGAGCTCTATATCTTGATCCACAGGCAACAGGAAGTCAACCGTCACATTGGGCGTGGCTTGAGCATATAGGAGACCTCAAAGCCTGTCTCCCCAGTGACAGACTTCCTCCAACAAGGCCACACCTACTCCAACAAGGCCACATCTCCTAATAGTGCCACTCCCTATGGGCCAAGCATTCAAACGTATGAGTCTATGGGGGCCATTCCTATTCACACCATCACACAGGATATTATTATAGTTGTTATATTTGGTTTTTATTGTTGTTAATCTCTTCTTGTACCTAACTTGTGAAGTTTATCTTAGGCATGTGTGTATGGGGGCTACACTATATAGATTATGGTACTCTGTCTGGTCTCACAGATCTACTGGAACATATCTTGCCCCAGTAAAGGCAGAACTCTAGGTTCATTTCCTTGTAGCTGTGTGTGAACGTGATAGCAGCTCAGGTGTGAACATGATAGCAGCTCGTGTCCTCCATCCGTCAGCATCTCTCCCCATTCTGCTAACTTGCTGTCTTACATAATGCACCATAATCACAAAAGTGACAGCCCGTGGCTTTTGACATATTCTGTGGGTTAGAAGCTAGTCATATGTCCCAGACTTGCTCACCAAGAGGGAATTACATAAGGTGTGGTTTTTGGGACCTTTTAAAGGTATATCTGCCATAGAAACTTTTGTACAATCCCGACTGAGGCGTGACTTTTCTGTGGCAGAACTGAAATCAGATTGAACCAGCCATTTCTTTTGTTCTGTGTGTGAGGGATACACACTAGCTTTTGTGAGAGAAAGTATATGTATATGTTCCTGTAGATATGTATATACATGTTGTATTGGTTGGGGTTCTCTAGAGTAACAAAACTTATAAAATGAATCTCTAGCTATATATATATATATATATATATATGTGAATTATTAAAATGACAGGTGAGAGCAAGCAGACTAAGAGAGCAACTTCCTTCTTCCAGGTCCTTGATATAGGCTTCCAGCAGAAGGTGTGGTCCAGATTAATGGTGGGTCTTCCCATCTCAAAAGATCAGGATTAAAGCTGTGTCTTCCAACCTCAGAGATCCAGATTAGAAGGAGATCTTCCCACTTTGAATGATTAAGCACAAATCCCCCACAGGTGTGCCCAGACAGTTTTGGGTTTTAGTTAATTCCAGATATAGTCAAATTGACCACCAAGAATAGCCCTCACACGGGTGGAGGCCACAGTTCCGACACTGAATGTCTTTTTAGTGCTCTCCAGATTATCTTCTGAGACAGGCCTCTCAATGACCCTGGAGCTTATGGACTAGGCCAGCTGCCCAAGTGACTCAAGGGATGAGTCTGTATCTGTTCCCCGCCCCCACCGCAGCACTGGGGTCACACACACTTGTTGCAGCACTGAGCTCTTACAATGGTTCTAGGTTCTGAACCCAGGTCCTCGGGCCCGAGAGGGAAACCCTGGATTAAGTAAGCCATCTCACCAGCCATTACAGTTATGTTTTATTATTTAATTATCTATTTTTCAATTTAGACTGTACCTTCTTGCTCAGTGTCTCCCATCTCTACATTTTAGAACAGGAGAGTAAGAAGAGCATTGTCTGGCAGTCCTTATAGTGACTCCTGAGTCTCAAGGCAGTCCCCGGTTTATGCCTGTGCCTTACTTGAGTCAATGTTGGGCTGACCTACGTGAAGCCATGCCTTCCTGTCTGGGCAGCCTTTGGTGAATGGCTTCATCACATTAAACTTGGGTGTCTTCACTTGTACAGTGGGGATAAGAAGGCTAAGCTTTGGCCCCTGTGTGAAGCCCTCAGTGGCTCCCCATGTCCTGAAATGGATTTTAATTCTTATTCCTGGTCTTTAGGCCAGCAAGATCTCTCTCTGCTTTTCCCTCCATTCATCCTTTCCCACTCAACACGCCCAACTATGTGGACCCCACTGCAGTGGCTTCATGACCCACCACTTCTCACTGTCTGTGCTTTTGCATGTGTTGTTCCCTAGATCAACTGTGCCTGTAGATCCCATGACCCGCCAGTCCTCCTCAAGCGAGACTCACTCTAGGGTCAACTGAGTCATAACACCCTTCTAGACCTCCATGGTCTGCACTCTGCTATTCACCACCCTGACTTCTTAGCTCTGCAACAGAGATCATGTGAGTCCTTTGAGAAGCTTGCATGTGCGTTTATTCTTATGTCCTCAGCCAGGATGCCGGCTTCAGGGAGGCAGAGTCCTTGCTAACTTATTCCTGTCACTCCCTGCCTGATAGGTTGGTTGAAGGAAATGGTGTCATTTTGCAACGTGCATGTACATTGGATATGCAACATTATATATAGGCACAGTTTCTGAGATATGGCCTAAACCAGACAGACAGAGGACAGTATGGGGGAAAAAAGTCAAAACACTGTAATATTCAAAGTAAGTACAACTGGGGTTCCAGCCAAAATTAATAGATTTAATTAATTCAGAATTAATGCAGATTCTGAATTCTCTTTTAACCGATAACATTTTCCCCTTCTTTTCTTTCTTATTTTTCTTTTGAAAGAAAGAAAGAAAGAAAGAAAGAAAGAAAGAAAGAAAGAAAGAAACTACCCTTAGGCAGGATCTCAGTGAGTAGCCCTGGCTGGTCTGGCACTTTCTATGTAGACCAGGCTGGCCTTGAAATTTGCAGCCATCCTCTGCCTCTGCTTCCTAAGTACTGTAATTGCAGACAGGTGCACCTCACCTCAGTTTTAAATTTCTTTTTCTGTTTGTTAGTACTTAGTTCTTGCAGGAAAGGACGACAAGAGAGACTCTGTGGCAGAAACACTGTAATTTTTCTTTGGCAAACGTTAATAGTCAATTGAATTGAAATAATAGCAAGAGCTAATGGTGATGTTACTGGAAATTCGTGCTGCAGGAAAGAACTGAGGGAATATCTCTATTAATTTAGCTTTTAAAAAAAAGCTATTTTTAGGGTTGGGGAGCTGGTTGTGTTGGTCAAGTGATTGCCACAGAACCACGAGGACCTGAGTTCGGTCCCCAGCACCCAAGATTAAAAGCTAGGTAGAGCAATGTGTACCTGTAACCCCAGCACTAGGAAGACAAAACGGAGGGATGCCTGGGGCTCGCAGCTCAGCTAGTCTAACCAAAGCGCTCCAGTTCAGTGAGAGACTCTGACTCAAAAAATAAGGGGAGAGTGATGAAAGTCACACTCGAACTGTGCCCCCACACCCCTAAAATTAAACTGTCCTCATCAGTACAAATTCATCTAAATTACCAAAAATTTAATTATAATTATAATAATTATAATACTGGCTTATTGAAATCAATTTGGGATATTTAGAGAATTGGTTTAAAATAATCTTTTTTTTCTTTTCCTAAGGGTTGAAACCAGCTGCTTCTGCAATAGTAAGAAATAACGGGGCGCCTTATTGATTTTTTTAAACTTGAATTTGAGGAGGGGGGAAGGGAGAAGGCAGAAAATTACAAAACCCTTTGTCAGACACTGCCACCTGCTGGCCAATATTCAAAGTGCAATTTCAGGCTCATGAGTGAAACTAATTCCTTGCTGAAATTTCCAGTTATTAGAACTCCTGTAAAATCTGAAATTAGGATTAGGATCACATTTGAATATTAATTAGTTGTACATAAAATTAAGTCTATCAAAATTTGAATGAATTCTCTGTAGTGCAAAAGAAATGCCAGTTCCAGATTTTTTTTTCATTTTTTTCATTAAAAAATTATTATCCCTATCATTTAACCATCTGCATGGGGTTAAATCAGCAAATGAAACAGCCTGGAGGCCAGTCCTCCCCACAGTTTACTAGATGAGGGCTAAATTACTTTAATTTTCTTGGTCAAGTGCCCTTCAGAGCGCTTGCTCTTCGCTCCATGTGGATGTAATCGAAACCGACAAGTGAGATATGAGCCGCGGCTGCTCCGCCAGAGAGGTGTTGCTGACTGCAGAGTCCGGTGCTTCGGATGCTGTCCTTGGCGGCTCAGGGCTTTGTGGATATCATCAAACAGGAAACTGTGAAGGTCATCCCCACGGGTGTACAGACAAGAGACCAGAACCTGGGATTGTGACCAAGGACCTTACAGATCGCTCGTCTTTGGGGAAGTCATGTGAATTCCCGGAACTATCACGTTCCTGTCGTTCCTGAGTTGGAAAGCAAATTCTCTCCCCACAGGATTAACAAGGCTGCACTAACATTGTGTGTATTGTCATCCCTGGGGTTAACCGTCCACAATACGTTCACGAACAACATTCATGTTCAGCCTAGTGTTCGTGGGTTTGCACTGGTCTCTGAAGGGACAGGTGTGGGCAGCAATCTGTGTGGCTCAGTGTGAGTTTAACCGCCCAGCTCCTCTGTAAGTGAGATTAATGAGGCTGCCGGCTCCTTACTTGGGGTTTCTTAACGCACAAACTAACATTTCTCTGAGCTTCCCTGATAGTATATGGTTGTGTGTGTCATGTGACTATATATATTTTTGTCCCGAAAGCATCCCTAAACTTTCATGGGATTTTCAAAGACTGGGGATGTGGCTCAGTGAGTGAAGTGTTTGCCTTGTAAACACAAAGACCTGAAGTCTATCCCCCCCCCCCCACACACCCCCATCCCCCCCCCCCCCCCCCCCCCCCCCCCACCAGAACCCACATAAAATTGCTCCACATGGTGGGGCAAGCTTGTGACCCCAACATGAAGGAGGCAGAAACAGGCGGCTCTCTGAGGCTCACCAGCCAGACATTTTATCTCAAGTTCCAGGCTCCAGGCTAATAGAGACCTTGACCCAAAGGATTTGTGTGGTGGGGAGGCATTTCTGAAGATGATACCCAAGATTGTCCTCTGGCCTGAACATGTTCTCAAGTACACACACACACACACACACACACAAACACACAAGTTAATAAAGATTCAAATGGGATGGTGTACAATTCACAGCGTGGTTGTAGGGATGAATTGAGGCAGACAAAGTTACAGGTGCGGAGTGTCTGGTGCACATAGATGTTAATTTCAATGAAAGGCTCAGAATAGAGGTCAAAAGTATTACTGAAACAAGATGGCGAATGCAATTTGGATCTGTGGACGGCTTGTGTGATCCACTTCACAGCTGGCAACCTCTTCCTCAACTGGTCTCCACGAGCTCCTGTAATCTGCCTGCTGATGTTCTTGCAGTTATGGCAACAGGGCTTCCTTTGCCTGAGGGGAGCTGGGCTGTGACCTTCCAGAGGTCAAGTGTTTACCAGCAGCCCTTCACTACCAGCAGAATAAAATGCTTCCATGCCAATCAAGGGCTTGTAGCTCACAATAGGATTTAGAAGAGGAACAGTTAGGGTGTTGAGGAACTCCCACAACGCTAAGGGAAGTGTAGAAGTACTCCTTCCCATTCATTTATTTAACCCTGGAAAATTGTTTAATTAAAAAGAAATTCAGAATAAGGTGAATATGATCAAAAATATATATTAAAAGTGCACAATGAAATCCACTATTACGCTTAAGTAATATATTTTAACAAAAACATACTTTTTTAAGAAAAAAGTATGCCTTTGCTGAGCTAGCTAGGCTTGTTCCTTGAGATGGGGTCCAATGTATCCCAGGCTGGCCTTGAACTCACTATGGAGTTGAGGATGGGTTTGACTTTCTAATCCTCCCGCATCTACTTCCTGAATGCTGGAGTTCAGGCATGAGACAACATACCCAGTTTGTAGGATTCTGGGGATCGAACTCAAGACCTCATGCATGCTAGGCAAGCATTTACCAACTGACCCACACTCCCACTCCTGAGCTAATTTGGCTTTAGTTGCTGCCCAGTCTTAAGTCCGTTTATTCAGTAAAGCATGTGTTAAAAAGTGAAATCTGAGAGTCTTCATTGTAAATTTTTTCTTGAGTGATCTTAAGATACGATCTTAGAGAATTAAAGATCTGCTGAAAATTCCACTTTTTATTATGTAATATTCCAGTTTTAATCCCGGCTTTGTTGGGAGAGGTGTTGATGCATACACCTTATGAGAAGAAAAGGGTCCTGTCTCATGCCACTTAAATTGTTGTAGAAGGAGATAGGAGGCAGTCCCGAGACAGACAGACACAAGCTGAGCCTGTGACAGGATGCTGCAAGCTTCAGGTAGGTATGTTCCTTGATCTTGGAGACCTTTCTCCGTTGTCTCATGTAAAATCACCCGAATACTGCTTGCATCCATACTTTACTATGTGAAAGACTTGGATAGTCACTCTCCAAAGACAGACCCACATTGTAACCCCTAGAACCTGCTCTTATGATTCATGTTCTCTCTGTCTCTGTCTCTGTCTCTGTCTCTGTCTCTGTCTCTGTCTCTCTCAAAAAAAAAAAAAAAAAAAAACTTGGTAGGGGTTGTTCTTTCCAGATATAGTGACTATAGACTCTGGAAACAAGTTCCTCTTGTGTTAATCAGGGGAGCCCAACCACAGTCACAACTCTTGTTTATAAGAGGCACAGAAAGATGAAGCGGAGGTTGGAGCTGCATGGCCATAATCAGGTGATGCCTAGAGTCAATGAAGAGGCAAGAGCTGCTTCCCTTTTAGAGACTTACATGACACTTGAATAACACCCTCCTTTCAGACCTCTGGCCTCCTGACTTAGGAGAATCTTTCTTATTGTTGGAAGGCTTCAGCTTGTGATAACTCATTATAGCAGCCACAGGATGCTGATCCACCCGGCCCAGCTGCCTGCCTGTGTTTGCCAGTGTTCTCGGTCCTCCCACGAGATAAGAAGCTCTCTCTAGGCAGGGACTCCGCAGAGATCTCTGCACTCTCTCCAAAAACTATAGCCAATTCCCCCTAGATTCTGACTTTTGAGGTGACCACCCTAAAGAGGAGGGCCAGACTCAATTGTTCTCTCTGCTTTGGTTGGCTGAAAGAATCACTGGCCTCTTTGTGGGCGGAGCTTGCCTTAGACTCCGGATCCGGATCCACGGGGTGGAGTTTAGTCGGGGAACAGAAATCCTCCCAGGCATTTAAACAGGGATTTAGTGGAGTATTAGTACGCAGATGCAGGAAGGCTTACGCAGCTCAGTTCACCCACAAACACACACTACAGTTTTTCCCTGACAGTAATTTAAGGAAAGGCGGGAGCTGGAAGTCACCATTTAGGAGTGCACACGGCAGGAGGGAATTAGACTGGGTTTTCTGAAGAGGCTCAAGGTTAGTCCTGGGAACGCCAGAACTCCACCCTTGAGCTGGCTGCTGCTGCTTGGCTGAAATGTTAGTGCTGGGACTCAATCACAAGAGCCAGAAGCAGGTAGTAAAAGCCTTTGCTCCGAAGCCTCCTACTTTGCGCTCCTACCTACCTTCCAAGCCCAGGCTCGGCTTCCTGTGAACAGAAAACCCAACAAAGTCGATTGGGAAATTTATCTTGTGCATAACCACAGGACAGACTAGACAGGGCTGGATTTAGACCTGAGAGATAACAGCTTAATTACTCATATAAATGATGATCAATTGTGCTTTGGGGCCTGCCATTAGCAAAACAGAACCAGGATGAATCCGTACGCAGCCTTGTGCAGATGTATACTAACTTAATCATTGGTGTAAAGCTTTGTTGCACGTCTGTCTTCCTCACTAGATTTCAAGCACCGCATATTACATATTTTCTCCCCGTGGTAGCCCCAGGATCGAGCAAGGACTATTAGAGATGGCTGCTTCTCCGCAGTTGTGAACTGGCTCGAGCTTTTCTGGGGTTTTGTCTGTGTTGATGGATGTTGACGGAGGGCTGTGCCACCGCTTGCCTGGTAGTAAGGAGTCTTCTCTCCTCCCCTAAGTACGATATAACCCTTGTTTTTCAGGCTGTTATTCCAGAGGTGGGGTGGTAAGTGAAGAGGCAAGTTGGCAGGTGGCTGCTTGCCGTCTAAATGACTTCCTTCAGCTGTCCACACCAGACCCATCAGCGTCAAACCACCGGGTCTGCTTCTCTCTCTCCCCTGTCGATGTGCTCACAGACTCCCTGGAGTCACTTTGGTTTGGCAAATTCCTTTAGGTTTTTCTTTATGAGGGCTCAGTGTGGGGCAGTTTCCTTCTAAACATGTGACTGTGTGTTAGGAGCTGTCAGGAGCAGGGGACCCCATCCAACACGGCTGCCAGAAACCCGAGGAGCTGTCCAGACTCTTGCTTAGGGACCTCCATTCAGGGAAAGCTGGACCCGTGGGCCTAAGGTAACTCAGTCAGTAGGGGGCTTGTCTGAAAAGCATGAGGACCTAAGCTCAATCCCCAGGATCCACGTTTTAAAAGGGGGAGGGGCTGGCCATTGGCTTAGCGGTAGAGGCACTTGCTGCCAAACCTGATGACCTGAGATTGATGCCCAAGATCCACATGTTAGGAGAGAACCAACTCACACCAGTTGTCCTCTGACCTCCATGTGTGAACCTTGGGGGGCGCGCGCGCGCGCGCGCACACACACACACACACACACACACACACACACACACACACACCAGATCATTGAGGCTGGGATGATGCTCAGTAAGTAAGGGTACGTGCTGTGCACACATGTGGACCCGAATTCAAATTCCCAGCACCTATGCAAACAGCCAGGCGTAGTTTCAGTAACTATACCTCAGTATTGGGGGACGGAGACAGGTGGTTTCTGGGAGCTCCATCTCCATGGTGGGACCACTTAAGCAAAACTGTGAGCTTCTCATTCAGTGATCAATCCGTGAAGGGGAGGATTGAATCATGACTTCTTACCCTATGATGAGGGTTGAGTCAAGTAGCCTATGTCCAGAGCTTGGTACACAGGAAATAAAAAAGTAGACAACAGGAAGCTATCTTCTGTATTCCAATGTATTTACACTATAATAGACCACCCCCAAATGACTCCTTTTACATTGTTGTTGTTTTCCCTTTCCTCTGGGGGAAAGGGAGTACAAATAAATAAAGCACTTCCCAGATCAAACCCTTCTGAAAGTATAAGTCCTTGGCCTGCAAAGTCAGTGTGACTCATTCTGAGGCCTTTAATGGGAGCGGTGATAGTCTTCAAAAATAAGATCTGATAAAAATCAGAGTAGATGATATAAAAATATGAATATGTGAGGCTGGAAAGTTGGCTCAGTGGTGAAGATCACTGACTTCTCTTTCAGAGGACCCAGGTTCAATTCTCAGAACAAGGCTCTTAATTCCAGTTCTGGTGCATCCGATGCCTTCTTCTGGCCTCTTTGAGTACTGCATGTATTGATGCACATGTGGTGCACATACATGTAGGTAAAACACCCCCACACATAAGAGAAATACATCTCAAAAAAGTTTTTAAAAGATGAAATAAACCTTCAAAATGTTAATATATGGATGCAATAAAATATTTGAAACAAAATAAAATCCAGAGGAGTAATTTGATTGGCCAGGAATGTGCCAATAGATTCTCCTATGATGGGGAACTCAAGTGGGCACACTCACTTGAGACAGTTCTCACAAAGAATGAAGAGTGCCAGGAGGGGAGCCAGGAACATACAACTTAGAGGGCTCCGCATTCACCCGCCACTGCTCCAAAAGCTTCCGAATCCCACCCTGTTGGAGAGAAATCCGCCCACACGTGCAGGTGAGGTTTCCATCCACTTGCTCAGTGTGACAAGCAACATTCTCAGTCTCCACTGTCATCACATTATCTGTGATTTCAGAAACCTTGACAAACACCACACGGGTAGACTGAGAGCTGGCCTGTAGGGCCTGAGTGTGAGTTCAGGGTGCCCATCTATAAAGACAGACTTCTCATCCTTCATCCCTGTTCCCTTCTCCATAGCATCAGTAAATACAAGCCCAGGGGAAGAGAAGGGAGAAAGTTGGATGGTTCCCCAGGTGGCATTTTGTGTTGATTTAAACCAAACAGCACTGTTTTGTCTCAACAGTCCAAGAAGATGACAGATTCTGCCTGATAGCCAGCAGTAAAGTAAGCTCAAGAAATAATGTCTGCAATCTCTCTGGGAAAAATAATGTTTGTCGGCCTGAAGAAACAACCACACTGTCTTACACCCTGATGCTTCAGTTCTGTTTAAAACCATATGCATCTTGGAAACAGGACTCTTTGAGGGCTCCCGAGACTAACAATTCTCACTAGTTTCTTGTCTTCAAACAGGCACCTTGCTGACAGGCTTCCAGGGCCCTCAGCCTTAGCAAACACGTCATTTTCTTTCACAATGAGAAGATAAATGTGACCCAAGGCATGAGTGACTTAACTGTCTTCCATTGCTGGGCTGCTGAGTCTTGCTCAAAGCACCTCACAGTGAGAATGTGTTTCCAGGCAAAGAAAGTGTCACAGCTTGCAGTTAAAGTGAAGTTTGCCTTTTTTCTTGTCAAACAACCCATTCTATTGAGTAAAGGAGACATCAGACACTGTTTAAATAAGTAGTTAAAAAGAGGACTGTGGCGCGGGGTGGGGTGGGGGGCATGTAAGGTCCATTCCTCTTTGTGACAGAAGGGAGGTCCCAGTTTCTGTTCTTTACTGCTGAGATTATACAAAAGCAAATATATTTCTTTAATAGCACAGAAAAGAGCATAGCAAATCAGAGATGGGGTGGGGGAGGAAGAGTGAGGCAGCAAAGATGTAAAAATGGTACTAAGGGGTGGGATGGCATTTTTAAGTGTGTGACTGCACACGCCCATGTGTATGGTCTCACATATGCCAAGCCTACCCTGGTCTCATACATGCTATGCCTGAACTCTGACACTGACTTACGCTCTGAGCTTCTTCCCATATTTTTTCAGAATAAGTCATGTTCTGTAGCCCAGACTGGCTTGGAACTCACAATGCTCCTGCCTCAGCCTTCCTAGCATTTGGATTAAAGGTATACTACCCAATGCCTGGCATCCATTTCTATAACTTATTTTCCTCATAATAAAAAAGATAACAGCTGTGCTATTTCAGTGATACAATTAGTCAATGCCATTTATCAAAGTTTTACAAAGCACAGAAAGTGATTCATACCTGCCACTGGGAGTATCTGCTATGTGCCGGGTAATATTCTAAGTACATTGATTTATTCAGTTCTTTGATTCGCATGGTGATAGCTATTGTGGCTATACTGCCTTAGCTGATGGGTGTCCCACATGCAGAGTTTGGAAGCATCTCTTGAAGATCACCCAGCTTCTCAGCTACCAGAAGGCTACATTCCCAATCTATATGGGTTTCATCCCCCATGACTCCCCAAGGTCAGTAAGGAAGCAGGGGGTCCCATTCTGCCTGACCTGTCCGTCACTCCCTTCCCCAGACCCATCATTGTCCTGAGAGAGGGAGACCAGCTCATCTCTATTTGCTTAGCACTTGGCCATGTTCAAGCTCAAATTCCTGTTTTCCCAGGATGCCCTCTATCCTAGGCAGACTGGGATGGCTGTCCACTCCATCAAGAGGATCCCCATAGGTAACAGCATCTTGCTAGTCTTTCCCATGAGTATGCAGATGGCTTTAATAACTTTGTACACACACAAGGTCTCAAATTGGGGGCTCAAAGGGGACACTGGAGTAAATTGTCCTTTTGGGTAGAAGTTTATTAGAAGAGTTATTCAGCCCGTGGACAAAGAGACAGGCAGATAGCAGCAGGGTAGGGTCTCTAAGAAGATTCAAGCACTTGAGGCAGAGTAGGGGACCTTTCTTGTAGGCCTTAGAAGAGTGGAGTGCCATATAGTCAGGGTATCTCTTGGTTCCATGAGCAAAAGGAAGAGGGGACTGCAAAGGGTACATGATTTAGAGTGTATCCATTATAAGGTAGGGAGGTGTGTCTCCACCATATCCCTCTGATGTCCTAGAGTCTGGCAGCCTGATCTTTGGAAATGAAATTCACAGAGCATCGAAGTAGCCATTTTAATGTCTCTACTTAGTGGTGTTTGATAAATTTTGCTTTGCACAGTCATCATCTCGTCTTAATCCCAAGCAATCAAATATTTATCTACATTTTCAAGTGTCAGAAGGAAACCTGCAGGAGCTTTATTGCCACTTGTCTAAGGGTGGATAATTAATGTTGGAGTTGTGATCAAATTCATGTGAGCCATCTGAAGCTCCTGGAAGAACGTGAGTGGAGGGAGGGAACTCCAGGATTTATTCCCTGAATTGATGGAAAGTATTGAGTCAACACTTAGGACTTTGCAATTTTAATTTCATAACATTAGTCTAAATAAATGAATAAGCACGATGCTGTATCTCTCCCCCGCATTTCCCATTCC
Organism: Peromyscus attwateri; assembly: GCA_902168425.1. Classification (NCBI taxonomy): domain Eukaryota; kingdom Metazoa; phylum Chordata; class Mammalia; order Rodentia; family Cricetidae; genus Peromyscus; species Peromyscus attwateri. Next base: position 34,163 of record CABHPP010124232.1, read on the forward strand.
TCACCTCCAACCTATTCATATTTTTCCCTAAGGAACAGTCCACGTGGATGCCTAGTCACATGCTGGAGATCCACCAGAAGAGAAGTCAACAACACTGTTAGATACAGCCTCAGGAAAAGCAAAGCAAAGCAGAGGCCTTTCCCAGACTATAGGTTGACCCAGAGAGCAGCACATGCTAGAATGTGCTTCCTGTCCCTGAACCCATGAAGTCCAAGTGTGCAAAATCATAGGTTGCTGGCTTAAGAGGCCTGAGCACACTGTCATGTGTGCACATGTGGAGGTCAGAGGTCACTGCTAGGTGTCTTCTTCTATTGCTCTCCACGTTCCTTTGTTTGTTTCCCCTGAGACCACGGCTGTCGTTGAGTCTGAAGGATCACCTGACTGGAGAGCTCCAAGGGGCCTCCTGTCTCCACCCTCTCAATGCTAGAGCTCTAGTCCACTGTGCCTGGCATTTTACATGAGTGCTGAGGATCCGAACTCAGGTCTTCATGCTTGTGAGGCAAGGACTTTATTATTGACTGAGCCAGCCTCCCCAGCTCTGAGCAAATACACTTTCAAATAGGTCTTATCATCTAAGAGCAAATTTTCAAAACAGTTCTTGACTGGACATCAGAATAAGAAGCCAAACAGAGGCTGTCTGAGACAAATGGGGACATGTGGTCACTCTCCTTGTGGTGCATCTTGCTAGGAGGCTGAAAGCCATCACTCCTCAGTAACATCTAGGAGCAAGGGAGAAGAGGCAAAACATGTTGAGAAATAAACCCTTAAACAGAGAAAATCAGCTAGAGCCCAGCCAAGCCAAGGGAAACAGCCAGGAAGATTAACATCAGTTGATTGCAAAATGTAATAGGGGGGTGAGGAGTGAAAAGCCAGAGAAGACACGGGGAAATATAAACCAGCCAAATGAAAGGGTCGCAAAAACCTGGGGCCTGTCACAGAGCAGAAACATACAGCTCCAGGGAGAGCCTGTACTAGACCAATGAAGTCGGATGGCTGTAAAAAGACATTTCCAAGTAGAAGCGGGGTCTAAATGGAGATCAGATGACTCAGGAGAGGGCCAGCACATGACTCATGAACAGAGCTCCTGACAAGACAAGTGAACTGAGAGGCAAAGAAGCTACACAAATAAAAACCATTTGCTGGCCTGGGGAGATGATTCAGCCAGTAAAGTGCTTGCTCTGCAAGCTCGGGGACCTGAGTTCAAGCCCTGGAACCAACGTTAAAAAAAAGGTGGGAGTGTTTAAATGCAATTGGAATCCCAGCCCTGGGGAGGTAGAGACAGGCAGATCCCCAAGGCTTGGTAGCCAGCCAACCTAGATAAATCTGAGACCCTGTCTCAAAAAAACAGATGAACATCGTCTGAGGTTGACCTCTGTCCTTATGCATGTGCACATATGTATGCGCACTTATGTATACATGAACACACACAGGGACTGTTAGAAATGAATAGTTATGGTTTATTTTTAGTCTTAACTGTTTGGAACTCATCAAATCATCACAGAGAAGCAAGAGGCACTAGCACCCTGTCTTCTGTAGCTGGCAGGTAGCAGCCGCTTGTCTAAGCACTCTCAGTTCACAGGGCTGTGAAGGCAGCTGCATGACTGAGCACGTGTATCAGAAAAGGAGGAAAGCGCAGGCCCCAAGATATACGTTAGTTGAGGATGTGTGTCCCGAGCCAATAGGTTGGGGCTAGGCAATGCTAGACACCGGAAAGATTATACTCCCTAAAGAACTCAGCCAGTGAGAACTCAACAGGGCAGAGAAATGTAGTTTGGGATATATATATATATATTTAAAAAAATACTGTTTTGTGCCAAATCCCTTCACCTGACATCTTTGCCCTTTCTCTAGGCCGACACCCAAGTTTTCAAGGTCATAAACTGCCTCCCTGTCAGCATTCTGAGTCTCCAGTACTCTTATTATGAAGTGAGGCGCTCTCTCTCTCTCTCTCTCTCTCTCTCTCTCTCTCTCTCTCTCTCTCTCCCTCCCCCCCCCCACAATGTCATCTACTGATTCAGGGTCTGGTCCAGCAGAAGGCTTCTTGTGGTCTCTCAAGTCACAGACACAGGACTAAATGGCAAATACTGCTTCCAACAGGGACCCCTCCTTCGGGATGGGAAGGTTAGACGCAGAACTGAGCAATATTAATGGGGAGTTGCTTAAAGGTTAGCAAAGGTATTCTCTGACTCCCAGCCCCCCGACTCCCAGTGCCCCGACTCCCAGCCCCCACAACTCACAACCCTCCTGATTCACACACCCACCCGACTCACAGCCCCCCTGCTTCCCAGGCCCTGTTCTGTCTGTTTAATGGACCCTCCCTGGGCTCCCACAGTGCACAGTGCTTCAGTTCTGTGTGGGCTTCAAGTAAATACCACCTGCTTCTCAGCTGCAGCTGTTGCAAATAGTGTAGACGGAATGGGGATCTGAATAGGGTCGTTAGGGAAAGTGGGAGGGAGAGATGAAGGACAGACTCTGCAGGGTACATCAACAACCCTTGCATCCTTTTGAGGGACCTCTGAATCCCCTGGGTTGGAATATTCTGCAAGAAGTGTGGCCCTTTTTTTGTTCATTTGAGACTGCGTTCTCCTTCCCTCATGCGTGAGCATCTCAAAACCCTAGGCTCAGAGCCCAGTTGTTTCCCTCTGTGGCTGAGTGACCTCACGGGTATCCTTTCGGTCTTAGTTTTCCTGTGTATAAGTGAAGGAAAATGACAGCTGTCTTTATGGTGAGTGGAGATAATAGAGAATCCCGGGGAAGTATCAGGGGGCTGTCTGCCATGTGGTAAGTGCTAACAGTAGATGGCGCACCTTTTCCTTTGCCTGTCAGGACAGAAAAGAAATGGTTAGAGGATCAGAAGAGTTGAGTCTTCAATAAAACAATATGAAGCCACTGACACTGACATTCAGTCTTTTGCCTCTAAGGTCAGCATAGACACTGGTCTCACCCTGCAGTCCAGGGCTTGCCTCGCTCCCTTCTTGGGGGAAACCCACATTTGGAATTGTTTAAATGTGGGACGCCCTTCCTGGGCTCCCGTGTTTGAACACTGGTGATCTCCAGGTCGTGATATCATGTGGGGAGATTGTAGAAACCTTTGGAGGAAGTGAGGTCCATGGAGATGTGGGTAAGCAGTGTCTACCTCACACCCCCCTGACTCCTGTGGCCACAGATACTCCCACTGCCCTGCCTTCCACTATGCACGTAAGTCTTTCAAACAGGGAGCTGCCTTTCTTAAGCTGTTTCAATCAGGTATCCGTCACGGGTAACAACGAAAGTAGTTAGTGCCTCTGCCATTACTCAGCATGGACTGTGTACCATAGGGACGAAGTTACCACAGCATGTCTGATATGGAAGAAGAAGGGTGGGTGGGGTGGTTTGGAGTAGGTGGGAAACCTAAGTATACTAGGGTAAACAGAGTCAGTAGAAATATTTCGCCCTATTCCTCCCTCGTATAGAGAGCAAAGCGACTATGGATCCAGACACCAGACTTTAGGATTAAATCAAAGAGGACATGGAAGCTGTGTGATAGCATTTGGGAGGCTGAGGCAGGGGGATTGGTGTGACTTCGAGGTCAGTCTGGTCTGTTTATTGAGTTCGAGTCCATCCTGGGCTACAAAGAGAGGCTCCTTCTGAAAAACTCTGTGACAGAGTGCTTAGGCACCATAGGCAAGGTTCTGTGTTCAAGGCCCAACACCACAAAAATAAAACCAGAAGCAGTCGGGATGTCCTAGACAGTGTCCCCGCCTTGTCATGCCAAAAGATGAAGGTCCTTGGCTTCGTGCTTCTAAAGCAGACACTCTAAGGGAGCCTGTAGAAATGAAGAGGTGGCTGCAATGTCAATGCAAGGTGAAGGTTCATGCCCTGAAATCACAGATCCATCTTAGAAGGAAGCAGTGAGCAAGGCCGAGGAACGCAGTAAGGAGGTGGTCCTGGGAGGGACCGGCCCAGTGATAAATACACACCTCGGGGTGTCTAAGAAAATGTAAAGTCCTGGCAGGTTTACTTGCTTGTACTGTGACTAAGAGAGAAGTAATTCCCTTCTGTGTTCCTCAGCATTCGATATGCCCAGTCACACGTTTTCCTGTCTTTAGCAACTTTGTTAGGAATCGGCACTGAAGTCTTTCATAGACCCCGCTTCCTTCACCTGGAGGAAGAGAGGGGGACATGGGGGCACAGACAAGTCACACATCACGGAAATCAGGAAGCCTGAGGAAAGGGCTGCTACAGGCAAAGCATCACTCCACCTGGGGTTCACAGTGCAGAGGAAGGTGGAGTGTTGTTTTAATAAGAGTGACTGGGTGACTGGATAATGAAAGCAGAATCTCTTCATTCTCAGTGGCCAAACATTATCTTCATTGAATGGATGAGCGTGTTGAGACCCGGAAAGTAAGAAAGACTGGTTTCAAAGGGGGATTGGAAACTAATTCTGACCCTGAAGTCTTACATGACAGGTTGTTAGGATGCTGTCTCCTGCCCCTAATCATCAGAGAAGACCAATTCTTCCTTCCCCATCATATTTACCTTCAAATTCCTCCCCCCCCTCTCTCTCTCTCTCTCTCTCACATACACACACACACACACACACACACACACACACACACACACCCCACACGGCCGACTAATTCAATGAGCAAAGGGAAACCTAAACACCGTGAGTGGAGCAGGTGCGTTCTGATTCTCTGTATGAAGTAGAGCAGCACTGAAATTCAACCAATGTGACTTGAATAGTAATAATATGTGGACAAAACAATTAGGAAGCTCAAGAAATTGCCCCAAGACTGGTTTGGCATTGAAATTCTGGGCTGGAAGGCTTGGCTGCCTCAGAACGGTGTCTGTGAAATTCCACAGGGAGGCAGCATAGCCTCGTGGTGACTGTAACTTTAAGGGCCGACTTAGGATGCTAACTTTTGCTTCCAGGGGCAACAGAAGGTCTCAAGGAATCTCAGACCCAAGCATCTATCCAGACCCTTCTCTTTCATCATCTCAAAGTAGGGCTGGATGTTGGGGACCCAGCTTCGTGCAGCCAAGACAAGGATGCCACTGTTTCCACACGGGGAACTAGCCCTCCGTGTGCCACATACCCGACGCTTTATGTTAAACCCTCCCTGTGGTCTCTGAGCAACATCGAGTGGCCTGTTGTCATTTCTCACCCCAGGACACTATGGCTCAGAGTCATGTCACATGTGACCTGGGAACCTTGACTTGCCATCATTTCTTTGGAAAAGACTTTGGACCCTGAGGGGAGAGAAGGAAGGGGATCTTCCCAGATTTGGTTTTGTGAAATCCATGCTTATGGTCTGGATGCGAATTTGAAAGGTCGGCAGTAGGAGGGTGGGAGTAATCGTGGGCATTGAAAAGCAGTGCCAGGCACAGTGTCAAGGACTCCAGGTGTGCCATGTCATCTAATCCCCAATCAGTGTGCGAGCTGTCTCAAAGGGAGTAGTGGACTCGGTGCAAGCAGGCATTGTACATGTTCTTCTCTCAATCTGTGTTCTTCCCTATGCGGGTTGTTTTGCTCGGTGCTGTGACCAAATATCTGATGAAAGCAATTTAATGGGGGAAAGAATTGACTTGCCTCGTGGTCCGAGGGAACGCATGGTGGTGGGAGCATGAGGTGGCGGACACATCGTGTTCGCAGTCAGGAAGCAGCAAGCGATGGATGCTGTTGCTTTTTCTTTTTTCCCTTTTTATTGAGACTGGGACCCCCGCCTACAGGATCATGCATCCACATTAAGGAGTAGGTTTTTGCCCTCACAGACACATCCTCATACACATGCCCAAAAGTGTGTCTCCTAGGTAAGTCTAAATCCCATGGAGATTAATAACCACACTCTCCAAGGGACTTATTAATAAACTGTGCACAGCGAAGCAAACCAGACAAAAGTCCTTCTTCCATGTCAACTCCTGGAACCAGAGTACTGGCAAAGACAACAAATGAGACGAAGAGGTGGAAAGAGAACTGATTGTATGCAAATGGGCTGCGTGCGGGGTGACCTCACTTTACACCCTGCTCTCAGTCTCAGGTTGAGGACTAATTCAACTCTGGAAGACCCAACACATTTTCAAGACCAACAATATATATGTGTGTGTGTGTGTGTGTGTGTGTGTGTGTGTGTGTGTGTGTGTGTATGTATGTACATATATGTATGTATGTATATGTATGTATGTATATGTATGTGTGTATATGTATGTACATATATGTATGTATGTATATGTATGTATGTATATATTCATTCACAGGATAGAACCCTTTGTCAGCCTAAAAATATCTCTTTCCCCTTTGTCTGCCTCCCAGCAGTTCTACCACTATTTATTCTGTTAAATTTATCTTCTTGAAATTATATGATGAAGCACATATTCGGAGATGGGGCAGATGGTTAGCTTACATTTTTCCCTTCTCTCCTCTCCTCTTCTCTTCTCTTCCCCTCATTTCTCTGTACACCCTTCCTTTTTATGATAGTTGTGTTTGCCTTCAATCCTGTCTTTAGACAAGGGTCTTTATTTGTGTTTGTACCTAAAGTCTCTGAGACTGTTTTCTCACATTGTAAAGACAATAATGGGCATTTACTGGTGTGTGCATTCTACCACATTAGAGCTTGATGCTCAGCAATGGCTGCTCAGTTTTACCTTCTATGTTCCTAGTTGGACCTACCATGTTCCCACTATAAGGTAGGAAGTTTTTCTTTTCTTACATTCTTTTTTAGATGTATTCATTTATTTTATGTATATGAGTGGGTTTTTTTTTCTGCATATACATGAGGAAAAGGAATCAGATCCCATGGGACTATAATTATAGATAGTTGTGAGCCATCATGTAGGTGTTGGGAATTGAACTCAGGACCTCTGGAAGAGTAGCCTGTATTCTTGATCACTGAGCCATCTCTCCAGCCTCTATAAATCAGGAAGGTAAGGCAGTAGAATTTTGGTGACTTGTCTAAGAACACACAGTCAGCATTCACACTCAGGTCTCTGATCCTGAAGTTAACAGGCATGCTAACCCTCTTCAGTGGGAGTGGGGTGAGGGGAGGATTGGATGTTGCTAAAATATTTATGACTCAACATGGAATGAGCATGGGTAGACAGCATAGCTTTGACTAGACTGAGCACAGAGGGCATCAGTAGAAGCCTTGTATCCCAGCAGCCTAGTCTCAGATGAGGACACCTAACTCAGCCTGAGAGGAAAATGCTAATTGATTGATTGAGTGAGTGAGTGAGTGAGTGAGTGAGTGAGTGAGTGAGTGAGTGACTGACTGACTGACTGACTGACTTACTGACTAATTGATGGATTTTGCTGCTGGTCTGTAAATGAACCTGGATTTCACTTTAAAACAGAATTAAAGGACTGAGGAGATAACTCAGTCAATAAAGTTCTCACCTTGAAAGGACAGGACTTGAGTTCAGTTCCTAGAATCCATGTGTAAAGACGAGGGTTGAAGCCTCTTGGGCTTTGCCCCTCTGCTTTGGCATGCCTGGTGGCACTATCCTTGTTCAGCTCATGTTTAGGCAGTCATGTTGGCGAGAGTTTATGGTTGTAGCTTCTGAAACTACTAGAAGATATCTCACAAACAAAAAACAAACAAACAAACAAACAAACAAAGGCTAGGCATGACGGCACATACTTGTAATTCCAGCCCTGGGGAGGTGGAGACCAGCACATCCTTGAGTCCACTGGAAAGTCAGCCTAATTTAATGAGTGAACCCCAGATCTCAGTGAGAGACCCTGTCTTTTATTTTAAAAATAAAAAAGGTGGAAAGGTCCTGAGGAACAATACTAAAGCTGTCTTCTGGTCTCCCTATGCATGTGTTTACACACATGTACACCTGCATACACATGGACCAACACAAACACATACAAAATTTACAAAAATATAAGCCTTAGGAACAGAAGAAGCAAACAGTAGGCACCTACAGTTTTCCTTGAGCCTCAAAGCACCTTGCCTATGGTCCCACCATAGCGTGGCTGGTTAAGGATTGGATTGGTGACCTCTGTGTTGTTGTGATAAGTGTACTTCATAAATGCTGCTTCAGTGTGGAAAGGTGGATTCTTGGCTTCTGGCTTCAGGCTGTCCTGGGGTGAAGGCATGGAGGAGCAGCTCCATTTGTGGCATTGGGAGCAGCAGGTAAAGAGGCTGTTCACATCACAGCAGACTAGAAAATAGAGAAAAAGGCAAGGAGTGGGGGCCAGATATGCCCTTCAAATGCCAACCTACAAAATCTCAACATCTCCCAAAATGGTGCCCCCAGGCTAGGAAGGAAGCACTCAAAGTACAATCTCAGGGGCAATTCAAACTGAAAACCTGTCAAGAATCTCATGGAGGCTTTCAGTTTCTAGAAGCTGGGATGTTTTCCTCAATTGGAGACACCTTTGTGGTCATGTTCCTAATGCTAGCATCTTTGCTACCTTTGGGACTTGAGAGGATAACTTTTAAGTACAAATCCACACCTAGGCGATGCCAGAATGATGCCCAGGTTCCTTGTGGGGGCTTGCAGCAATCTAGGAAGTGACATGCTAATAGTGGTGTTTCCATAAGAGATAATTTCATGATTCAGTGGAGAATGTCATAGGGTGTCAAGAGTAAAGCTGTCCCTGGGGATGTGGGGACCTGTCACCAGGGTAGAGATGTTGGAAGTGTTGAGATGAATGACCCGACATTAATGAAGCAGAGGCTGGCCTCTGCCTCTCACTCCATACCATCCTGCATGCAAATAAACAGTAAGGTACTGGAGTAAAATTACCTGCAATTTATAGATTATCCCCTGGATGCATGAAAAAAGCTGTTTCTCCCCAAGGATGAGCCACAGGAAGTTCCTTTTTAATTATCTGGAATTATTAATATTACCATTTAGTAGTGACTAATTGTTTCCTATTTGGGCTCTCAAAAGTGCTTAATTATACTCAGAGAATAATGTGCTCTGGCTTTATAAATAAACCTGGATATTGCTTAAGTCACTTTTTAAAAACCCCAAAGGGAATATGCCCTAATATGAATGAAGCCAGTATCTACTCCAGTCCCAGGGTGGCTGTGTATCCTTACAGCAGGCTATAAAGTTAACACTATGATGCTTACCTCTTGGGGCTCATGAAGGCTGACCAACAATAATCAGCCATTGGCCAAGCTCCAAGTCCCGAACGCTTTATCTATTTCAACTTGGTTTCTTTGCTACAGTTCTCTTAGGTCTCACTTAAGACAATCCACAAACAGAGAGACTAGGACACTCAATCCTTTTGTTTGTTTGATGGTCGATCTTGATCGCCAACTTGATGGGATTTAGAATTGCCATAGAAGCACACCTTTGGGTGAATCTTTGAAAAAGTTTCTAGACTAGGTTAACTGAGGCAAGAAGACTCACTATCAATGTGGGCAGCACCATTCTGTAGGTTAGAGTCCCCGGACTGAAAACAAAAACAAATAAACAAACAAAAACCAGAGCAAGCCAG
>CABHPP010124233.1:9798-39798 GCA_902168425.1 Peromyscus attwateri
TGTGTGTTTTGCTTGCTTTCTTGCACATTTACTTTGTTACCAGCAGTCTCAGGTATCTCCTGGTTGTGGAGTGCCTTACCCCTTCTGATTACCTTGGTCCTCACATCTGAAATGGATCACTTGTTGGTTTGGGTAGGAGCATGTATGGGCCTTCTTCACTCGGGCTGTAGATGCTCAAAAGGAGTTCTGTAAAGGGTCTGTTTTTTAGTGGAAACAGAGTAGTTTTCCAGAGGAAGGTATGCAAATGGACAGGGAACAATAGATGTTCCTAGTCAAATAATAGGTGTGCAAGCTGTCACACAGTCCTCAGATCCAGAAGTACAGCTCAGCCCCTCTGTAGTCGTGAAACCTGCAAAGCACTGAGAACAGTTAGGTCAGTGAAATGGCCACACATTGACATAATGGGTCATGTAATACTCAGGTTTCATTGCAAATGATGTATTTACAGGGGGCATTCCGTAACAGGGTATGTGTATTGTGTACTAAAATATATCAGATTCTTTTCTTATTTGGAGACAGAGCCTTATGTTTGAACAGCTGAGGATGACCTTGAACTTCTGATTTTCTTTTTCCCAGTGCTGGGATTACAGGTGTGTGTGCCTCCATTGTTGGGCTGGAGATTGCATCTTGGGCCCCATTCATGCTAGGCAAATGTTCTACCAAGTTAAAACTGCATACTCTAAAACAGACAACCTCTAAGTGTGAATAAAACCTGTTCCTGAAACTTTTGGCTTGTGGTAATAGAGCCACATCCCACCCTCCCACCCCCCTACACTCCGTAGCCCTGGCTGTCCTGGAATTCACTCTGTAGACTAGGCTGGCCTCGAACTCTGAGATCCACCTGCCTCTGCTTCCCAAGTGCTGGGATTAAAGGCCACCATTGCCAGTCCAGCCACACTTCTTTTAAAAGGATTGTTGCACACAGCCTGTGTGAATGTGGCCTCTACCCCTCTGGAGCTCCAGTAGTGGAGTATTCTGCACACCTAATTTAAATAATCCCAGGAACATGTCAGTGTCTTCATTCTTAGAAATGCTACAGATTGTAATTGTTAACACTCTTAAAATTTCCAGTAGGAGAAAGGTGTGTGTTACCAGAATACTTGGGATTGTGAGTGATAAATCATAAAAGGGAAAAGATCCCTAAGCTGTAAGGAAGATAAACAAGGGATCAAGACAGGCACCAGACAGGAGAGGTGAGGAGAGTGGGCGAATGTTGGGGGAATGTCTCCCAGTCCTGGGTTAGAGAATTGGGCAAAGTCATGGAGTAAAGGGCAAAGCCATGGAGTAAAGGTTGACTCTTACTCTCTTTGACTTTATCTGAGCTTTAAGTAACGTTTTAAGTGTTTTAAGAAGTGCTGTGGTGTAATGGTATTTAGAGAGTTGGTGATAGTTTCACTTTGGGTGCATGTCAATTATAAAGTTGTCTAAAGTTGAATTTTTTTTTCCGTGCTGGTTTTACTACAGCAACCAACCATCAATCTATTGCTCTTTACTCCATTGCTTACTGCATCCTGACTTGCTCCTTTCAAAGACTTTGTTTAAAAGATAAGTGATTTTCTGAATTTTTGTTTTTAGAGACAAAGTCTTGTTGTTTTAGCCCAGCCTGGCCAGAAACCTTTGATCCTCCTGTCCCTGCTTCCTAAGTACTGGGATTACAGACTTTGTGTCACCAGCCCAGCAAAAGTTGCAATTGTTACTGATTTTGTTGAAAGTACACTTCCTTTATACAGTTCTTTGTTATAGTGATACCTAGTATCTCCTTAGTTGACAGCCTGCCATTTTAGAAAAAGGTTCTTTTATCATTTAGGAAGCTCTCATGCTTGCCTAGCATCCCCTGACTCCAGTGCAGTGAGAACTTTGAGCAGTTTTACAACCTAATGGGGAGATGTGTCTTGAAGCTGCAGTCCAGCAAGAGAAGCTGACCTAATGAATTTAGACAGCCTGCAGAGCTGCTCCCAAACTACTCTTGACACAGTAGCCTGTGCAGGAAGAAACCGAGGTCGCAGGTAGGGCAAGCAGTTTTAGAAGTGAAGCAAAGCCTTCCTGAGAGAAGGATCAGAGGTTAGAAGTGCACCTAACCTTGCAGGTTCTCTGCATCAGTCCAACTTTGCCCTGCTACTGTTCTGCACTTGGAGATGGAATGGGTTGATGCCCCCTTGTGGTCTGTTATCAAAATAAATAGCATAAACAAATAAGCACAGGAGAGCTCACTGCATGTTAAACCCTCCCTTCTCATTCCTTTAAAGTAATGTTTAAAAAGCAGTTTGTAAGGGAAACAAAGCTGTTGTTTTCTGTATAGTACACAATTTGTCAGGCATGATTTTGATCCTTTGTAACAGAACATGTGAGTGCTGTGCTGAGGAGGGTATGGAGAAGTGGCAGCAGTAACTGCAGATGCAGCAGCCTTTCTTGCCATTATGCTTTCCCAGGTTGGAGGCAGGCTTGTCCAAGGCATCATGCACTTGGGGTCAGATAGTTGTGGTTTAAACTGATTTTATGTGGCCACTTCTGGGACGAGTTATTTCATCTCAGAAAACAGGCTTTCTTTCTTTACAAAGAGGTTGTCATTGGAGTGTTTGAGTGGACTGTCATATGCAGTCTTGTTATAAATCTTAGATCTGTACCTAAATGTATAGATGATTTTATGTATGTATATTTACTGTATGTATATTTACTGGGTTGTTAATGATTGTTTAAACGATGGGTCAGGTAAGGGTCCCTTTTCTTTACTGTGGCCTTACTGCTGTAAACATAAATTCATAAATGTATAGTTATTATATTAAAGAATTTCCTAGGCTAATTATTTTAGTAGTACAAGCCTGCTAAGTAACTATTTTTTCAAAATACTACAGTGACCCTTTAGGCATAATATTTGCAAGTTTGGATGCTTAATTTTTAAAAAACAAAAAGTTGGCATCTTTTATAGGGACCTTCCTTTTATGGTCAGCAAAGTGATGAAACACCTTTTGTTGTTTTGCTTGTTTTTAGAGACTTGCCTATAGAATCAGACCCAGTCTTACTATCATTCACTTAATATTTTAAGAAATTAGCATGAGTTACCTGGCAGAAGAAATTAGATAATTTGGTGTTAATTTCACAGAAAAGTCAGTTTTTAAAACTCAGGTACATTCAGCTTTGAATCTGGATTTTTTTTTTCTTGTTTAGATTTTTCCCCCTTGGCAGTTAAATTAAAAACATCTCAAAAAAATAACTTTTTGATGATGATGATGATGATGATGATGATGTGTGTGTATGTGTGTGTGTGTGTGTGTGTGTGTGTGTGTGTGTGTGTGTGCGCGCGCGCATATAATTGTGCTTTTGGCCACAGGAAACTCATTACCCACTGTTCCATGAATTTCCATATCTGCCTCCTTTCAATACTTTCTTCTGATTTCCAGGGTCCTACTTTTGTTGTGTATGTTTGTCCAGTGTGTTTGGTGTTCTAAATGCTATTTGGAACCCAGAAAGACTGTACATGTAAAGCAGTATTTTGGTAGTGAGAATGTTGCTTGTACAGTATGAAATGTAGTTTTGTTGCTGGTCTGTCTTTGAATATCTGCTTAGGGAGACTATTTTAGGAAAGAAAAGCGGTGGGGAGTGAGGAAGCGTGACTAGAACCAGGCAGAAGAGCTGTGTGGGTGATGGCAAGAACACATGCCATACTACCAGTGGCTTGTTTTTAAACATGAAAAGCGTGTGTGCCAAATTTACATATTTACTAATTAAAAAAGCTTCCTGGAAACATTAAGTAGACTATCTTCCATAACCTTTAACACCATCACTAATGGATATAGCCTAGAAAATTTCATCGAAGGTCCTTTAAATAATGTAAATGATTATGAATATGTAACTAGTTAATATGCAGCTACGAAAGGATTATCATGTAGAGGTTAATGAACACTCTGCTCTTACGGGTTGCAGGGCTTTTCTTTCTGTGCTTTTGGCTCACTTCATGCTTGGAAACACTCCCGCTAGGACTGGAAACATCCTGACTGTTTTGGGGTCTCATCTTAATGGAGTTCTTAAATAGAAACTTAATAAATTTTTTTTTGCAAGGATTTGTTTTTTCTTTTTCAGTTTACATTTAACTCTGTTTTTCTTTTATAATTACTGCCAAATCAGAAACAGTGATATTAACTGATGTGGCTTTAGTGGACTCTTACAGATGTTAAGTCAATGCTCTATTGTATATTGCCACTGTTATTAAGTGTTGCTGTGTGATTGATACTTACTGCAGATCTTCATTTGGTAGAGACTTGTTATGCTGAGTTAATGTGTAGTATGGCTGAGTATGTGATTACAGCATGTATTTTGGTTCAGGATTGCTGCCTTACTATTTAAAATGTCCAAAAGGGAGGACATTTTTTGAGGAATTAAATGTTAGAATAGAGGAATTTAGTGACAACTAAAAAATTGTGATTTGGAGGGTGAAACATTTTGCATAATGAAGAAATAGGATTGACTCTTGAGAACCTGGAGCTGAAACTAGGCCATGCTGCTGTCTTTCTCAGGTGGCCTCTGCGTTCTACCTTTCGTGTCTTAGTTTCTCTGTCTCTAAAATGGTACTGTGGCATTTAACATTTTTAGTGATGGGAACTCAAAAAATAGGTGATTAGCAGTTTGTGAAAATAGTATTAACTTAAAAATTTCCACTTAACTGCTGTTTTTCTAATTGCATTTTTTCCTGTGATGATTGACATTTTTGTTTTCTTCATATTTGAGAATGTATTGAAATATCTTAAAGGAAAGTGTAACTTTCATGCTTAATTCCATTCTTTTAGTATTATAAACGGCTAAAACTGGGTGTCAGGTGCATACAATTTTGTCCTAATTCACTGGTTGGGGGAATGAGCTGTTCAGAGTATCCCTTTATCCCAAGTATTTCTTCTTGAAAACAGAAAAATGAATTCATTTTTAATACATCAGAATAAAAATCACAGGTGGAAACATTTGGAGATATGCTGACAAAATAAAATATTTTCACTACTGTCATTTTTTTCCTGCTGAAATGTGAATGTTACATTGATTTCTTGTTATTTATAATATTTGTGTATTCTAGAAAATATGTAACATTGAAAATGGTCTGTAGATTGTACAAAATGCTAGTTATCTTATATCATGTGTCATCTAATAGTTATGAAGCAGGTTTTGTACCAAAGTCTGAATTGGAAAGCTGTAATTTGTTCTGCAGTTATCAGCCTGCGTTAGAGGGCTGTGATAAAGTGCATTGTTTAAAAACTAACATCCCCACCTCTGTACCTCTGACAAATAAAAATGTACACTAAAGTGTTAGTAAATCTGTAAAGACACTGTGTAGTTTTCTGATGCTGATTTTTCCATCTGTACCTAGCCTTGTTTTTTCATGAGTAGTTGTCTGTTTTCATGACAGGTGGTCACTAACTGCCAAGAGAAAATCCAGCATTGGTGAGTGAAAGATGCTTTTATTATAATTCTGAAATATGATGGGAGTCCCTTACTTGTATTTAAATAATGATGTGCACTGGGGTATGCCTGTGAGTGTGTGCATGTGTGTGTTTGTGTGCATGTGTGTGTGTGGGAGAGAGTGAGAGAACAGTAATTGAATTCCAGTGGTGTCCATTTTGAATGCCTTTGATACTAATTTACATTGTCTTTAACCCTTCTTGGAGTTACAAGTTTACCAATTTTCTAAAGTTTTGTCACCATCTGTGTTGATTCTAATACCTCCTTTTCATTAAAAAATGAATAATATTAATCTCATTTTGACATAGAAATTGAGACATTGTTTTTGAACTTTGTTTTGGGGATATTTCTTAATGTTTGTAGTAGAAAATAATTGGAATCAGTTGTTTATAAAAATAATATTGGAAATAGGGCATAGATAGATTTTTCTCAAATTTGAAAAAGCTAATTAATCTGCATTTTAGAGCCTGCTTTATGGCCTGTACTTTTTTAGAGAGAAAGAAAGCATGTCTATTTTGATGTGCTAATCTATAGTTAATAGGACAATGCCTGGCAAATAATGTGCTTTCTATTCTATCGCTTCTGAGGAAAACGCTCAATTTAATGGTGAATAAAATCTTATATTAGGAGTTGTCATGAGGTATGGCTGTTGATCTTACAGATATCAAATTACAGTCTATCCATGCTGTGTTTACGAAGATTTTACTGAGAGAACAACAGGAGCTGTCTTGATTATTGTCTGCAGGGTTATTGCAAAATCATCGTAACTGCCCCTTTAGTGGTGAGATTAAACCTTTGGTTATACACCATCAAGCATATAATATTTTAAATTTATTTTAAAAGACTTTTTCTTCATGCCTGAGAGATCTCCAAGGAAATAATTTATAGTTAGTGTATATCAAATGTTTTTGGTTTAAATGCACATAGGCTGCAAGCAATGGATAAGAGTGAAGATCTGTGCAATCTGTACCCATCATCTTATTCAATTTGGACTATTGGCTTGCGGAAACCAATCTAAAACTAATAATACCCACTTTATAAATAAAAATCCAGGACTTCATTAATTTTCAATAAATGCAGCGTTGTAATTGCATCCACTGGTGGTGTAGGTCTGTCAACATTTCCATAATAGACTGTTCACTTTGCACTGTACATTCATTTGAGCTTAAAATTCGAAGTATATGCAAGCCCTTGGCCAGAGAAAGCTTTTCCTTTGTAGATTTGGCCAGAGTGACTTATTTATCAGTAACCCTTAGAGGCAGTTTCATTCCTTGGACATGTGCATCTTGTTTTTGGTAAGGGGTTCAGAAATAAGAGGATGCATTCACTCAGAACAGACTCCAGCATACACAAACCAGGAATTAACATCTTGCTTCTAGGTGCCTTGGTAAAATCCTTCCTCTGGTGGAGAATTCTTGAAGACAATGGACATGTTTTTATTTTGTCTGTGCAATCTTTACTTCTGTGTTTGGCTGAGAATAATCCCTTAATGAATATTGAATAAGTGAAGATAAATTTGTAGTTGTTTTAGCTACACTATTTTATTTACAAACAGCACCACAGTGTACAAGTCTGGAGAGTAGTAACAGGCAGAATCCTGACAATAGATCAGAGCAGGCTCATCAACCCTCAGTCTCACTTCTGTGTACAAGGCTTCTAAACTAAGAAGACTGGCACATTTGCCTATACAGTAGTTTAAAGTTTATTGTACCTTGTCTATATGTTAAAAATTACAATTCTTTTTTCCTCATTACTTTTTTTCTGCTCTGAATCACTTCTGACAGGATTTAGGAAACAGTTACTTTATTTGCCTATCTATAGTATCATGATGTTGCTAGAATCTAAATGACCAGTGAATTCTGAACTCATTTAATATATTCAGAAATTGAAACAAAAGTGTCCACTTTCTTACCAAAGTCAGGCAGTAGGGATCCGGAGGTTGGGGCAATCTTGTGCTGTCATTATGTCTCACACCTTCGGTCAAAGAAGACCTTCCTGCCACTGGCAAGGCTGAGGTTTCCAACCTAAAGAACCAGCCACAGAGGTTCCTAGTAGGACCCTAAACAGAGATATCAAAGCAAATTTTTTGCAATTTGCTGGCATATGGAACAAATAGAGGAAGTTCATAGACTGGAGCCTTGAATACAATTTTTTTCTTTTTTTTTTCCCCCCAAGACAGGGTTTCTCTGTGTAGTTTTGGTGCCTGTCCTGGATCTTGCTCTGTAGACCAGGCTGGCCTTGAACACATGAAGATCCACCTGGCTCGCCGGGCGTTGGTGGCGCACGCCTTTAATCCCAGCACTCGGGAGGCAGAGCCAGGCGGATCTCTGTGAGTTCGAGGCCAGCCTGGGCTACCAAGTGAGTTCCAGGAAAGGCACAAAGCTACACAGAGAAACCCTGTCTCGAAAAACCAAAAAAAAAAAAAAATCCACCTGGCTCTACCTCCCGAGTGCTGGGATTACAGACGTGCGCCACTGCCGCCCGGCGAGATACAATTTTTATTTATTTATTTATTTATTTTTAAAAGATTTATTTATTTATTTATTATGTATACAGTATGTATGACTGCAGGCCAGAAGACGGCGCCAGATCTCATTACAGATGGTTGCGAGCCACCATGTGGTTGCTGGGAATTGAACTTAGGACCTCTGGAAGAACAGCCAGTGCTCTTAACCTCTGAGCCATCTCTCCAACCCGAGATACAATTTTTAAAAGCATATTGCTTTTAATTTTTTGACATATGGCATTAGCCAGTCTAAAGTGCAGTTTGGGTAGCAATGTCCTCATCTACGTGGGTGTCTGATAATATAAGGAAGAGCAAAATAAATGACTTTAAAGATGCAACTTTTTTACTAGTGGTGCTGATGTGTATTTTAAAAAGGGTTCTTTTATTTAGAGACAAAAAGAATACATCCTAGGTTTTGAAATTCTCTCTTTTTTTTTTTTTTGATGTTGGATAAAAAGTAAAAGTATTTGTAGAAAAATAGGAGTGAAAGTAGTCTGGGACTGTTTTAGGACCTACTGAGAAAATTAAATTCCAGGACTCTGGTGAACTAAGAAATTAATAGTATTTGTTCACTTAAGAGCAACTAAAAAAAGGAAATATTTGAATCTAGCAGATAAGAACTGTATAAAATTCTGTTAAAATCACTAGTAGTAATTTAAGTTTAGCCAAGATTTAAGTTTTTTTTTTTTTAAATTAATACAACTTTTAATCCATGCGGTGGTGGTGCATGCCTTTAATCCAGCATTTGGGAGGCAGAGGCAGGCAGATCTCTGAGTTCGAGTTCAGCCTGGTTTACAGAGTGAGTTCCAGGACAGTCAGGCAGACTGTCTTGAAAAACTAAAGTCAAACAAACAAACCCAAAGCCTTTTTTGTCTTATCATTTTTACTTCACACAGGAAAATAAGATGCTGTAGGCTTATTTTCTTCTTGAATGTGAATGTGAGGTCTCCTGTTTGGTCCACTTGGAGCTGGTTATCATGTGGGGGGTTTATTTGCATCTTTCTTCTTTCTAACATTCTTGTACAGCGTTTGGAATCACAGGCCTGCATTTGAGTTCTGTCATTTGCAGCCTGGAGCCGGTTACACTAAGAACCTGCAGTTTTCTTCCAGGAAGACTTGCAGGTCTTCGGTGTGTGTTCGCCTGTCACTCAAGAACTAAGAGTAGATACTCTATCTTTTTGGAATGCTGGAGATGCCACATAAATAAGGAAAAAGAATAAAAAATCCCATGGTTTTGTATGTGTTTGTGAATGTTTTGTATTCATGCCATCTTATTTATTTGTTTGTCTGGGTCTTGCCTTCCACTATGTCCCAGGCTGGCCTGGAACTTGTGGCAGTCCTCCACTGCTTCCCACAGTACTGGAATTCTAGACAGGTGCTACCGTGCCCAGTCACGCTGTATCTTTTCATAGGCAGAAAGTTGGCGTTCTCAGCATATTCTTAGAGCTGTGTGTGTGCCTGTCTTAAGTAAGTTCTGTGTTGAAGCTTTTTAAGCAAAAGGCAATAGAGCAGGGTAGTCAGCCTGTAGGCACCCATCACTTAGTGTCAGTAGCAGTCAGCTCGACTAGCGTTGGTAGCATAGACCTGGCATCACAGTCCTCAGGATTCCACTGCCCAAGGTGAAGGACATCCTGGGCTAAGGACGGCCTTAGCCGAGCCTGTTGTCTTTGCGGTATTTATCCCAGCATCCTTTCCTTTTACATGACATCATGGAAACTGCAAGGCCACATTATGATGTTCAGAGGAACTTGTAGAGCCAGACAGATTCAGAAGGTGAAGAAGTGACTGATATCTTTTGCTAGAACAAAAAACAAATCATGGCCATTTTTAGTATAAGGCAGATGATTCCTATTGGCCAGGTCTCACGAGAAACACTCGATACTTTGTGTTGCGTATGGGATTGAATAAAGTAGTGCCTGTGGATGGGGCATAGTTAAGTCATGCACAGAGGCCTTGTCCATAACCGTAAATTGTATGCAATGGAGGAGTAGAAATAGCTTGCTTGGGGGCTGGAGAAAGATCGCTCAGTGGTTAGCGCACATACTGCTCTTGCAGAGGACCCAAGTTGATTTTCCAGCACCTACACCAGGCGGCTGCAATACCTGTAACTCTAGTTCCAGGATATCCAATGCCCTTGGTCTTCTTGGGCACCTGCGCTCATGTGTACAACCACCATACATATAATTAAAAAGAAAAAATACCTTGTTTCTTTTAGGCTTGTAAGAGGATTTTAGGTAGTGAAGCTATCTAGTATTAAATTGCACAAAGCCAACTTAAATGAAAATATAGTATTTTATTTGTGCATGTGTTTAATATTGCAAAGAGTAGCTTAAAGTTTGACAAACTTGAATGTGAGCCTGTGAGTTTTGAGAGAGAAATTGTGAAACAAATGCTTGATATTTGCTATTTTTTAAAAAGAAAACTGGATAATTTTTATTACTATTTGGGGAAACTAGTTTCTGTTATAGTTTATGGTCATAGTATTTAGTGGGAAATAGAAACATACGTGACTAGGGAAAACCATAAGTCTTTCTAAAAACTCATCTTTACTATTAGGAAAGGGGAAAATACACACACACACATACACACACGCACACACACACGCACACGCTTATATCTTATGCACACATATAAATGTAGAGAGCATATCTGCTTGTCTGATGTTGTTGAGGGAAGAATCTGTCCCATAAAAACTTTTTTTTCCCCAGTCTTACCCGGTACCCCAGGGTAGAGTGGGACTTGCTATGGAACCCAGGCTACCCCAGAGTCCCAGTTATCCTCCTGCCTGAGCTCCCCAAGTGCTAAGATTACAAGTATAAGTCACCACATTGGACATCAGTGAATATTTTTTCCTAACAATTCCTGTAAATACTTGAAAGTGTTTTCCTACAACCTTCATATGTGTGTATATGAAATTTACTTTTATGTAGTTTGCATACTTGTAGAAATACTTATTTACAACCGATGACTTCATTATTCAGTGTGTGATGAATTGGGAAGCTAATTTTTCAGAGTTCCTATTTAATAGATTATGTTTTTGGTCACTGTTTTGTATGGAACCTTCTATTGGGTTCCCCCCCCCCCCCCCCCGCCCCCCTTCCCATCCCTTTGAGTGAAGCAGAGAGCAATCCCAGTTATCTGGACATTTCACCTGCCTTTGCTCTTGGAGTTGGGCAGTTACTACTGAATGACCTTCAAGGAATGATGGGGAGGAAGAGTAGGTACAGTGGGTACAGATCTCTTTCTCTGTTTTTCTAGGTTCCTTTTTTTGGGGTGGGGTGGGGGGAGTGTCGTTGTTTTTGTCATTATCAAACACCACCTCCCCCTAGGTTGGGGGTTGTGTTTGAGGATTTTTGTATGTAATGTTTCTGAGCAAATTGTTTTATTTTATGGTAAATGCCTACATTTATGTATGTGCACCATCTGCCTGGTGCCTTTGAAGACCAGAAGGCGGCCTTGGGCCTTCTGGAACTGGAGTTCAGATGGTTGTGGGTCACCTGACAAGGATGTTGGGAACTGAACCTGAGTCCTCTGTAAGAGCAGTAAGTACTCTTAACCACTGAGCCATTTGATCCAGCTCCCCTATCCTGAATTAATTTTTAAATTTTTCTTCTGACTATAAGGTGAATAAATGCTTAGTTATTATAGAAAAATTGTAATAAAATAGTAAAGATAAATTTACTTATAATTGAAACTAATTTTTTCCCAGTATTTTAAAAACATTTTATTTTATTACTTTAAGCTTAGCGGTAATGTATGTATTTGTGCTATTGGAGGTCAGGTTAGAAATTTTTATTTTCTTTTTCTTTAATGATTTCTAACTTACAATTTGAAATTGTTACTTTTAGTGGTCTCCAAGCTTTTGTGTCATATTTTTGAATGTAAGAAAATTAATTTTGGGGGATAAAAATAACAGACTTATGTTTAGGTGGAATTTTCTCTCTCTCTCTGAGTTTAAAATATTATTTAAAATGCTCCAATTATGGGACCTGGAGAGATGGCTTAGCAGGTATGAGAACTTCCTGCTCTTGCAGAGGACAAGTTCCATTCCCGACACCCATGTCAAGTCCCAATAGCTTGTAACTCCATCTCTAGGGATCTGATATTTTCTTTTGGTCTCTGTGGCCACCTGTATATGTACACATAGACACACAAATAAAAGTAGTTTTTTGTTGTTGTTGTTGTTTTTCTTTTTTTTTTTTAAAGATTTATTTATTTATTATGTATACATGTATGACAGCAGTCCAGAAGAGGGCACCAGATCTCATTACAGATGGTTGTGAGCCACCATGTGGTTGCTGGGAATTGAACTCAGGACCTCTGGAAGAGCAGTCAGTGCTTTTAACCTCTGAGCCATCTCTCCAGCCCCTTTTTTTTTTTTTTTTGTTTTTCAAGACAGGGTTTCTCTGTGTAGCTTTGTGCCTTTCCTGGAACTCACTTGGTAGCCCAGGCTGGCCTCGAACTCACAGAGATCCGCCTGGCTCTGCCTCCCGAGTGCTGGGATTAAAGGCGTGCGCCACCACCGCCCGGCTTAAAAGTAGTTTTTTTTTTTTTTTTTTTTAAAGTCCCATTTATAACTTTTTGAAATATTACCTTTGATGATGTTTTTCTAGGATCCAAGTACTTTGGTTCACAACTTCTGGACTGGCTTAAGTCCAGTGAATATCTGGGGCAGCCAAGGGTTTGATGCTTAGGGTTTTCTTCTTTCCTTAAATTTTATCAGTAGAAAACCACAATTTATACCTTAAAGTTTTTCATTTTTCATTTATTCTTTAAAAATAAGAATATATAGGAGTAATGACAACGTTCATCAGAGTTACTATGTAAGATTGCAGTGTGTGGCTCACAACTGGGTCCCCATAGTCCAGAGTGTTGCTTCTGCTTTTGCAGTATAGCAGTCCAGATTCCAGCATTCTATAAAGCCCATGATGTGTTAGTGTCTGCCTAAAGCAGAAAAATGCAGGCTGTACATATTGACATACTTGTAATTTATTTTTTTAATAACTCACATGAACCAAATGGTGAGGTTTTCCTATTATTCACTTTTGAGTTAAAGATAATTTTGAGGATTTTTAAATACTTAGTAGATTAAGAACCAGTATTGCCTTCCCTCTCCACCCCCTCTTTTAAACTCCTATAGGAGCTTTGACCTGTGAGAGTATGAGAAGGTCTCTGTATGTAAACTTTGGAAAATGAGTTCTTCTCAGTGTCATAGGAACAGCAGCCTAAATCCAAGGTGGCCAAAACAAGCACTGTGTCCTAAAATTGACTTTGGAAGTGTAGAAAACCTAAATTGATGTAGCAAAGGCTATGTATTACGTAGATTTAAGTAGAAGCTGGTACAATCATTCAAAGATGGAGAGATAAACTCCCCTCTCTGCTGATAGGTTCCTCCCTTTAACTTATAACAGGAACATGTATCAGTTATACGAAATTAGGGAAACAAACAAGGGCATACAAATTACCTGTACATTTATCACATAAACTTAGCTGAACTTGGCTACATGAGGATATCTTTCTAAGACCAGTATGCTTTTGTCTAATTTTAGAACTCTCCCCTTCCACTTTTAATTCACGTCTGATTATTCTTAGAGCAAAATATTAATTATCAATGAAGAAACAGGCATTTAAGATAACTGACAAATCTCAGGTCACATATCCATGTGGTTGGCTGTAGAAATAAGGTGGGAACACATTGTCCCTCAAGCTTCACTGTGTGTCCCTTGTGTTGTAGCCACTGTGCAGAATTAAATGGAAGAATTCTATTGGAGTGGTAGTTGGATCTGCCTCTCAATAATTTGTTAAGCTGATGTAAAATTATAGGTTATCTTTTTTTTCTTTTTTCTCTTTTTTTTTTTTTTTTGTTTTGTTTTTTCAAACAAAGGTTCTCTGTGTAGTTTTGGTGCCTGTCCTGGATCTCGCACTGTAGACCAGACTGGCCTCGAACTCACAGAGATCCACCTGGCTCTACCTCCCAAGTGCTGGGATCAAAGGCGTGTGCCACCACTGCCCAGCTTTTGGTTATCTTTTTATCTTTAGATTATTTTTTTATGTTTTCTGATGACTAATAAAATATGAGACATGTATTAGGTCATCAATATATTCTGATGAAGTGAGCTCTTAGGTGTGATGCAGTTATAAAAAGGAATATATGCATTTTGCCTTAAATTATTTTTAGTAGATTTTAATTATTGAATTAAGTGAAGTCACTGAGCATTTTGCTGTGACTTTAGGAAAAAAAAAAGGTAATGCCACTGATTTCATACAAATATATTTAAATTGTAAATGAGAAGCATTCCTTTCCCTACCAGTTCACAGAAAGAATTGTTCCTTTCAAGAATGTTCATATTTTGTCATGTAACTTAAAAACTTCTTAGACTTAAGAGAACACTGAAGAAAGTTGTCATTTCTTACTATAGCAATGAGAGAGAATTTTTCTGCCTGAACTGAACTGAACTTTACTTTCTTAACTCTAGAGGTGTCCCAGGGATGGATTGCAAGTTTAGAAAGGCCTGCTAGATTTGAGTGGCCTCTGATGTGGCTCAAGGCTCTGTTGCAGAGGAGTGGGTGAATAACTAGTGACTTGGTTCGAAAGCAGGCTTTCTTAGATGTTTATAGGATAGTTCTAAAGTGATGATAATGAACTAAAAATAGCTGCTGTTGACTCCTGTACATTTCAGAAGCTTCGGGTTTCATCATTTCTTAGAAACAACTCCTGGCTACAGACAATAACCCGAATGTTTGCACTAATGTAAATCCCTTTCCTTTAAAGCATCTCATGGTTTTTTGTTTGTTTAGCAGGCTAGATAATAAAAGAGAAAGAGAATGATGGGAGGCTTCCTCCAATAAGACAGTTTAGTGTTAGTCTTTTCTGCCAGTTATGTCTTCCTCCTTAAGTACAGTTGGAAGATTCTGCTGTTCTAAGCAGAGATTTTGTTTCATCCCTTTAAAGATGGAGATAAGAGCCCATCACTTGCTTGGAACAAGGGATTGTAGAGCTTACTTTCTCTTAACAAAAGTGTTTTTTTTCCATAAGAGAAAGATTAAATACGTAGACTATTTTTCATGCTCTCCTGTTCCCCTTTAAATAATGTTACATAGAACAGTTGGACTGAACCTTGATTATACACCAGCGATGTCTTACTCATTAATCCGTTTCTTTCTGAGGCATTTCAGAGCAAGTCATTGGCATACTTCACCTTTAAATACTCACACACGCACCTCATTTAGCTTGCTCTCTCAGACTTGTTACACTTCTGTGAAAATAAATATTTCCCATAGGATCTGTCCTGATCTTAATGCTTTAAGGTTAGGACTATTTATAGATGTGTTCTATGCCTTCATTGCTGCTCCTTTTTAAAACCAAGTGCTTCTCATGTATGTAGACATGGCCAGTGAGGTTCAAAAGAAGCTTGCTTTTTATATGCCATTCAGTTGGGCTCTAGTTTTTATTTTTATGAGGAATGTTGTATGAAACTATTTGGTATGAAATAACACTTCTTGAATAAAACTTTGGAGTTAAGAATTGAAGGCTGTAAACTTGGTGGCACAGGCCATTTATCCCAGCTACTTGGGGCTGAGGTAAGAGGATGGCATGTTCAAGTTCAGCCTAGGCAATTTAGTGAGACCCTGTCTCAAAAAAAAAAAAAAAATTAAAATTAAAAGAGAGTGGGGGGTGTAAGTCAGTGGTAGAGATTTTGCCTAACATGCATAAGGCCCTATGTTCAATCTGTAATACCAAGAAAGGAGTGGTGGTGGGACTGAATGTAATCTGTGTTAAATACGGTGAAGACAAACATGGGAGTAAGTGGATTGGAGAGGCTCACTCTAACTATACCTGGGCTTTGTTTTCTATTTGAAGAAATAGTAGTTTAGGTGATTCTCTCCTGGTTGCTATATTTTAGTAAGACTGTGGCAACTAAAATTTATATTTCCAAGTAATAAAGTTGACAGATCTGTTAATATTGGGGTGCAAATACTAACCTTCTCCAATCTTTAACATTATTCTTAAGACAACTTGTATTGGGGGTTTGAGAGGTGGCTCAGTGGTTTAGAGCACTTGTTGCTCTTGTAGAGGACCAGGCTCAATCCCTGGCACCCACATGGTGGCTTACAACTATCTGTAACTCTAGTTCCAGGGGATCCAGTGTCCTTTGCTAACTTCTGAGGATACCAGGCATGCATGTGGTGCACAGATGTACATGTAGGCAAAATATTCATGTAAAAAATAAAATTTTAAAGCCAGGTGTGGTGACTTACACCTTTAATCCCAGCACTTAGAGGGCAGAGGCAGGCCAATCTGTGTGAGTTTGAGGCCAGCATGGTCTACAAAGTGAGTTTGAAGACAGCCAGAGCTTTTACACAGAGAAACTGTGTCTTGAAGAAAGAAAAAAAAAGTCAGCTTGTATTTTTATGACTCAACAGTTAAGAGCCCATACTACTCTTGCAGAAGACTTGCGTACAGCTCCCAAAACACATATGGTAGCTTACAACCACTTGTAACTCTAGTTTCAGTGGATCTGATTCCCCCTTCTGTTCTCCTTGGGCACTGCATACATTGTAGGCAAACTCTCCTACAATTAAAAAAATATATGTATGCATACACACACACACACACACACACACACACACACACACACACACACACACTGCTGCAAAGGTTTGTGATATTTTAAAGGGACTATTGGCTGTGTGTGTTAGAGGGCTGTGGAGATCATGTTTTAGTTAAGTGCTTGGTCCTGGGCATTTTGACCAGAGTGGTCGTCAGGGATTTCTTCAAGAACATAGCTGGTCTTCCTTCAAAAAGTATTTCTGCATTGCTGTGTTTTAAATCATCTTCCACTTTCTTTTTCTGTCTTTAGAAAATAACTAAAAATGTAGAAATAGCAACTCTAATCTTAAACTGTTCTGTAGTTTGTCCACACTTTTGTTCTAGAGAGAATTATTAATGAAGGTTAAAGCTGAGCGTTCATTTGGAAATACTGATTGCTGACATTACCTTGGTTGAACTTTCTATTCTCTGAGGGCACACGAGCTTTCTTTTTCTAAGTCCCCCTATCTAGGTGTGATTTCCAGTGTAAGACATGGATAGTCCTTGAGCTTTTACACAGTCTGTCTGAGTCACAGAGGCTGTTTGTAGTCCATAGACTAATGAGCGTCTGTGATATGTTGGCACTGTATCACATCATCCTGTTTATTGCTCATATTGACCCTGTTTCCAAAGCCTCTGAATGGTGACATTCAGCTGTCCTGTCATCTCTCAGTAAGTCACACTATCCAATTGAATGACTAAGTTAAGTGGATCTTAGTACTTAATCTTTTCTGAAAATTATGCTTTAATGCTCTGTGAACAGGCATTTTTCCAGTTTTTAGATGGAAGAAGCTAAGTTAATTTGTGTAAGTAAAGTAGGAAAGCTGGGATTCACACTTTGGTTTGACCTTAAAGCTATGGTTCCTCTGGGCCTGGGCATAGTATATGAAGGTTTTTGCAATTTTGTCCATATAAAAATGTACCCAAAAGGATAATTTATTTCCTTAAGAAATATAGTAATAGGATCTTGGAAGATGGTTGTCAGTAAAATGCTTGCTGTTCAAGTGGGAGGACCTGAGTTCTGATTCCCAGCTCCACATAGAAAAGATGGTTATAACCCCAGTGCTGGGGAGGCAGAGACAGGAAGATCCCTGGAGCTTGCTAGCCAGCCATTCTAGCTGAATTGGTGAGACCTTATCTCAAAAGTAAGGTGGAAAGTGATTGCAGAGGACTCCCAGTGTTGGTCTCCAGCTTACATATGTGCCTGTGCACTACCTCACATCCTCACACATACATGCACAAAAGAAATACCACAGTAGACATTTTGTGTTTGTTTATAGATAAGGGTTTTTGAAAGAGTCTATACAGAGTACTTGAACTTTGGAAAAGGAGATTTTGTGTGAGAGATAAGATGAAGAACTAGGGTAGCTGGGTGTCTACCTCGACAGGACACAGGAGATCTGACTCTCTACAGTGCTGGTTTTCTGTTTTCTTTCTGTGTTATCTTGTATGAGAGGAAAATGTTGAGTGACATTCCTGCAGGAGTATTTTCAGGATAAATAGCAACACATGTGAAATTCCCTGAGATCTTAAGACTGAGTGGATAATCTTTATTAATTATGCTACTACTGCTGTAGTGAAGCTAAGGAATAAAGTGATGCCAATTCCATGGCTTGTAGTAGAGTCATTTTTATTATCTAGGTGATTACCTACATGACACTTAGGATAAATTGTAGTCTGACAGTATGTGTTCATTTAAATTACTTGGTGACTTTGTGAGCTTATTGTTTTTGTTATCTTTTAACAGAATAGGTCAGTGCTCTAGATTTATTTATTGCCTCCATCCTAGCAAAGAGTCCTTAGGAAACTTGGCCTCCAAAGAAGTGTCATCTCAAGTATAGGCAAGTGCTTGGGCTTAGGAAAGGGATGGTTGACTCCCAATAGGCTGAAGTACTGGGGAGGAGCAGTTTGGACACATGCTGCTCTCTGCTCTAGCACAGTCACATTTTAGGATTGTTTAAATGGATGGGATGACTGTCGTTGCCCGCCGCCCCCCCCCCCCCTTTTCTCCTTTTTCCTTTGAGGCAGAATCTCATGTAATCCAGTAGGTTGGCTTTAAACTCACTATGTAACCAAGAATGACTTAGAACTACTCATCCTCTTGCCTCTTACTCCCTAATGTTGGGGGTTACAGGCATGTACCACCAAAACAGAATAGTTCTGTTTTGATAGACCATGAAACAGATTTCAGACACTAGTTGAAATGCTTTCTGCATTACTGCTGCCTAATTTTTTTCTGCCTTTGGTCAGATTTCTTACCTTGTTCACATTCTTATGACTAGTTGAAGAGTTGATAACACCAGGTCTTTTAGCTTAAGATTTCTGATGAGGACTGAAGTTGCATCTTCTGTTCACAGTCTGTACTGTACAATCTGTTTATTCACTCAGAAGCTGTATGTCATGTCTTCTCAGTTTGAATTCCTGCCTCCCTCTAAACATAGCCGCTCTGGAGGCATTTCCTTAATTTTTACATTTTATTTAGACTAGGCCATCTTCTACCTTAAGAAGCTAATTTTCAAGATGTGAGTGTTCTGTTTCAGAATGATTTTAATTTCTGAGGGAATTTATAGAAGAACAATGCCATTGCTGGACCTAAACTCGTTTTGTAGTGGTATTAACTGCTGGACGAAGCCAACAGGACTCTTGACTGTTGCTGGTCTGTGTATTCATTTTGCGTTTGGTGTTTTCCTCACCAGGGAGAAAGTAGACAGTGACTATAGTGCTCTTCAAGAGAGACTGAGGACCTTGCCTGACAAGTTGTCCTACGACGTCATGGTATGCTTGCTGTGTTCCTTTTAGAGTCACAAGTTGTTTGTTGTAGACAGTGGCAAAATGTCTACATTTGTATCTAATATATACATTTGTCTAATGGCAAAATGATAGGATATTGCCCTGCTGTGAGTGTCAGTTCACAAACTGTCAGCTGATACACTGTCAGAGTTGACTCCATAGCAAGGAAGGTTTGCTTTGTTAGGCCTTAAAACAAAATAATATAATAATTTGTATATAATTATTGTGGTATAATGACATATTAGCAAAAATATGACATATTTGGCATGCAAATATATTTTTATACATAAGCTGTAATTATGATAGGAATATAACATTCAGTTATTTCCTGTTACCCAGAGCAAGAACAATCCATAATGTCTGGTGACTCACAGAATTAAAACCCAGAACATTGATTTTTTTTTTTTTTTTATATGAGAGGTGCTATTAGTTTCTTTTGGAATGACCTTCCTCATGACATACAATCTGTCCCAAGCCTTTGGCTGCAGCCTCTATTGCATCAGTGTGCTTCATGAGGATTTGTTCTGTTGTACTAGATTAGGTATGGGTAGGTAGATGGCAATGAAACTGCTAATTCTTACCTTAAAAACATAGTTTTAGTTACCCTGGTTTTAGTTATACTGACATAGTTTTCATTACTATTTTGGTTTCATTTAGACTTTAGAATTAATAAAATGTATAAACATTCAGAGACAGCACTACTTTCTCTAATAGCTGTCATGGAAATATGTTGTGGATTTATTTTCCTGTTTTAATATGGATTTATTGGCCTAATACAATTTTCTATAGATTTTCCTGGTGAAATTTCAATATAATGTTAAATTTCTGTGAAATTGACATTTTATTTTTCCCAGTGCATAGGTAAGAATTGAGTAATGTAGGGTTTCTCATGATAAGTATTTTTAAAATGTAATGTTTAAAATTTTTGCCTTTCTCTTTCTTTTTTAACCAACAGGTACCATTTGGTCCACTTGCCTTCATGCCAGGAAAACTTGTCCACACTAATGAAGTCACTGTTTTACTTGGGGACAACTGGTTTGCAAAGTGCTCGGCAAAGCAGGCTGTGGGTTTAGTTGAGCACCGGAAAGAACGTAGGTACCTCTTGTGAAGATGTTTTCTGTTGTATTTGTGTTAGCTGGCAGGCTCCCTAGCTGGGGACGGTGACCCATGCAGTTGTCAGGATTTGCTAGTCCAGACTGTTTGCTGTTCTGGACTATAGGTAAATAAGGAAAAGTAGTGTTTGAAAGTGGAAGATGGAATGATGCAGGTTGAAAATACTTCCTACTTGCCATGCGTCCAAAGGTATGAAGTGTGAACCACAGGCATTATGCTGTTCAGTGGATAGACCTTGAGATAGGAGTTGGGGACATTTTATACTAGTGACTGACATGTCTTGTTGCTTCATATGACTTTGCTTTTAATATTCTGGGACTCAGGAGTCATTTATTTCCTTTGTCATAGAATCAGAGACATTCCTCTTTATAAAAGTTAGGAAATCTTAAATGTGCTTTTTGTTTGTAGGAAATCTCATTTTTATTTTATTGAGATTGGATGTGGAGAGCTACCTTGTAGGTAGCTTGAGGTCTTGCCTCATCTTCTAAGGCCACTTTATTTTTGCTTACCCAGTTTCTTGTTCTATATGCATACCTGGACACACCTTTGCACTCTGGCTTAGTTGTATTCTGACAATAGCCTTATTTAATTTCTTATCTCTTCTTATTTTTATAATAGCATATGTAAATTGATATATCATCCTGCTTTCAACCTTCTAGTAAATGTATGTTTGAAAATAAATTTTGGAGGACCCTCCTGTATAAGTGATGTCATACTAAATACAGCTGACCTTTCTAAAGCTGAAACAATTTTGCTTACCCAGAGGTGGGTATTAGTGGGAGAACTCATTTATTCTGTGAAATTCTGGAAACTATGGTTGGAGACAAATTGCAAATCAAGTCCAAGTTTGTAATTGGTTTACATTTTGATCTTTTGTGACACTAATCAAAATCCTAGTGTTGGGCCTATATATAATTTCTGGCAGTGATTAATCTGGGTTTTGCTGTGTTAAAATTAGTCATGTCCACTAGATAGGAGATGGTGGGCATGGTTCTTAGATGCCTTTCTCACTCGGAGGCTTTGCTTGTTGACTTGTGTCTGCGCATAGAAAGTCAACCTGGAGTCTGGAAAAGTTTGTTCATTGATTCTCAAACCAGTTAATGATTGAGAGACTGGAGCTCTAGAGGAAAGAAACAAGAGGTTTGTTTTTTGTTTTTTGTTTTTTTTTTTTGATAAATCACTTCCCAGTTCCATGTAATTTTGGAAAGTGACTGAACATGTGACCCAGGATAGATATTTATCTGATTGTCAGGGCACATATTTAACTGCATAGAGTCTAATAGGATATGAGGATTCAGAGGTTTTTATCCACAATTTTAGGGTAGTTTATAATAGCTGAAGAAAATGTTTAGATGTATTGTTAAACTTGACACTTAATAATAAAAGGTGCATATGATCCAGTTCCAGGTGGCTGATTCAGTTCCCCCCTCACTGGAAACCTTCCATCTTAACTAGTCTCTTAGCATGAGTGGTGGGTTTGCCCAGTTGGAGGGGTGGCTCTGGAACAATGTGGGTTTTTTTTCTTTGTAGTTTTGCATATAGATTTTAGCAACTTCAGCATATCATTCTTTTTCTTCCATATTTAAAATGAAAACATTCATCTTTTTCCTTAACTGAATCCCTTTATGGATCCTCTTTGGCCTTTCCACTGTGTGGCATCACTATTCTTTTGCTCTGAGCCATTATTAAAACAAGGGGTGCTTGAACACAGCTATCCTGTACCATTGAGCTGATAAGCAGACCGATTGACAAGTGAGTGTTCTGTATAGAGGCTTGGTGGCTTGGGTGGCTCAGTATGAGATTTCAACACATTTCTCAGCCTCTGCATGCAATTTAACATTTATGAATTGTTAATTTCTGGAGTTTTCAATCTCATATTTGGTGGTGGATAACTGGAATTGTGATATGAGACTGTCGGTAAGTAGGACTGCTACTCCGTTTTTCTTAAAGCAAAATAAATAGCAAGTTAAACATACAATCAGTTTCTTCATTGTTGACCAGGTAATGGCAAGGTGGAAAGAGGTCTTTGCATGTAGAAGTTACAGCTTGTCCTCTTTATACAGATCTGCAATCCCACAACTTGAGGGGTTGAGACAGGGTGGGTCTTGACTTTCTGTCCCCCTCCCACTCCCCAGAAGGTAGTCATGGTGAGGAGCAGAATGGGCTTGACAGTCACAGCTCAGAGACAGTGGCTGTGGGAAGAGGACAAGCTCAGCACCCTCCTTTTGTGCTGACCTTATTATTATTTTTTTTTTTGCCATTTAATAAGAACATACCTTTTCATACTTCTTTTTTTTTAAATTTTTTTATTTTTTCAAGACGGGGTTTCTTTGTATAACAGTC
The DNA here is from genome assembly GCA_902168425.1 of Peromyscus attwateri. NCBI lineage: Eukaryota > Metazoa > Chordata > Mammalia > Rodentia > Cricetidae > Peromyscus > Peromyscus attwateri. Next base: position 32,583 of record CABHPP010124233.1, read on the forward strand.
CTGGCTGTCCTGGAACTCACTTTGTAGACCAGGCTGGCCTTGAACTCACTGAGATCTGCCTGCCTCTGCCTCCCGAGTGTTGGAATTAAAGGCGTGCGCCACCACCACCCTGCCCATACTTCTTTTAAAATTTTGTTTGGTATACTGTTCTGTGAGCTATGACATGTACATTGATCTAATTAACCATCACAACTATGAGTGTACATAGAACACACTGAAGTCAGGACACAGGATTATACTATATGTTCCCTCATGCTCACTTGTGTATCAGCTCACCCTACACCAGCTTCTCAGGCTTGGCAGTCACTGATTTATTCTCCATTACTGTTAATATACATTTTCCTAGAATGTTTTGCAAATGGATTCCTGTCTTTTTGGAGAATGGCTTTTTCACTTGCTCTAATGCTTTATCTGAATTGCTGTTTGTATCAGAGTTCTTCATTGAGTTTTGTTGCTGAGTAGCCTCCAATATCTATGCATAGGTTTTCTTCTCAGTGCTTTGGAAGGACACTTGGAGCAAGTGTAAATGGAGTTATTGGAGAATGCCATACATAGGCTTTAACCTGCACACAGCTCTTCCTTGTTGTGCTGGGGCCCATAGTGAATGTCTGTTCAGGTTTTCAGAAATGACCAGACTTTTCCAGAACGTTTCTGCGGGTCAGAAGGAAACAGCAGACCCAGTGTCTGCACACTGTTTTCATCTCCACCTTTCTCTCTGTACTGGCAGTGGTGAGAGCTCCAGAGCTTTGGTGTCCTTCTAACCACTTGAAAGATGGAAAGGAGGTGGAGTTGTGTCTCCTTAGTGACTGGTGATATTGAATATTGATGGATGAATTCATCTGCACTCTGTAGCCTCTTACCTGGTGAAGTTTTTAGCCACTTTTAAAAATTGGGGTTGTATTTTTTTTTAATTATTAAAAATTTTTTAGATTGATTTTTTTTTTTAAATGTGCTTTTTATTTGCTTGCATGTATGTCTGTATGGGCCATTTCCACAGAGGCCAGAAGAGGGCATGGGATCTCCTGGAACTGGAGTTGGAGCTACTGTATGGGTGCTGGGAATCAAATCTGGTTACTCTGGAAGAACAGCAAGTGTTCTTTTTGGTTTTTTCGAGACAGGGTTTCTCTGTGTAGCTTTGCGCCTTTCCTGGAACTCACTTGGTAGCCCAGGCTGGCCTTGAACTCACAGAGATCCGCCTGGCTCTGCCTCCCGAGTGCTGGGATTAAAGGTGTGCGCCACCACCGCCCGGCCAGCAAGTGTTCTTAATCACTGAGTCATCTCTCCAGCACCCCCAAGGGGTTGTAATTTTCAGAAACTTGAAAAGGTTTTGGGAGTTTGTTATACATGTTGAATATGTCTCTTATTTGGAATATATGATATGCTTGTGTCTTTTGTCTATATCTTGTCTTTTCATTAATTGTTGATGGTGTTTTTCTAGAACAGTTTGAATTTTGAAGTCCAGTTTGTTGCTTTTCTCTCTTAGGACCTATTTTTGTTATCATATCTAAGAGCTCTTCATTTACCTTTAGTACCTATGACTTTGCTCTTGTTTTAAGTTAATTTTGCTTTAGGTATGTGGTTTAAGTCAAGGTTCACTTTTCTTTTTGTTTTTTTCGAGACAGGGTTTCTCTGTGTAGCTTTGCGCCTTTCCTGGAGCTCACTGGGTAGCCCAGGCTGGCCTCGAACTCACAGAAATCCGCCTGGCTCTGCCTCCCGAGTGCTGGGATTAAAGGCGTGCGCCACCAATGTCCGGCCAAGGTTCACTTTTCTTATGAGTGAGTGCACAATTGTTTTAGCATTGTATTTGAAAATAACATCCTTTCTCCACAATTGACTTTGTACCTTGTCAGAATGAATTGGTAACTTGAAACCACAGGAAGTGCTCCACCAGGATGGTTAGAATAAAAAACATATAGTAACAAAAATGTGGAAAGTTTAGAATCTTTGTATGCTACTGGTAAGAATGTAAACTGGTATATATTAGAAAATTAGAATTTTTCAAAAAATTGTAAGCACAGGATTACCATGAGACTTAGCAGAGATAGTGTGCAAATGAAATAAAAATGTACAGCCACACAAAAATACTGCAGATGCTGGTGGCAGCATTATCCATAGTAGCCCAAAGTAGAAACAACTCAAGTATTACCTATAGATAAAATGGATTGTCTCCATGCAGTGGAATGCAGTTTGACATGTCTTGAAAGTATTATGGTAAATATTATGAAAAGTATTATGAAAGAAACATGTCTTGAAAATATTATTCCAAGGGAAAGAAACCAGTTACACAGGCCCCACTCCTTTCTGTCTTTTTGTCTTTAGTATGACAAATTTATAAAATAGAAAGTGAGTTAGTATAGTGGACTGTTTAAGACTGTGAATATGAAAATATACATGTGTAATGATGCCTGCACAGCCCCAGGCATATATAAAAACCTTAAGTTATACATTTAAGTAGATTAATTATGGTATGTAAACTGTATCTCACTAAAATTATTAAAAAGTGAAGTATTGGTTATTGGCTCTTTGTATAGTTCATTTTTCTAGACCGTCTGTTTTGTTTCTTTGTTCTGTGTCCATCCATGTTTCAATTACTATAGCTTTATAGTGTGTCTTAAAATTAGGCACTGTGAATCAGTGTATATGCTTTGCTAGGATTCAAACTCAAGACTTCATGAGTTCTAGTTTGTTCTTTCTGAAATTTGATTAGGTTGTTTGAGTTTCTTTGTCTTTCCATCTACATTTTAGAAACAGCTTGTTTCTATCTATAACAAATCCTGGGTATATTTGCCTGGAGTTGCCCTAAATCTATACATCAGTTTAGGAAGAATTGACATCTTAACTATACTAAATCTTCCAAGCATATAAACCCTACTCAGTATTTAGGACATCTTTGACTTTTTAAAGACTGTTCAGTTCATGTTGTACCATGTGGCCTGTAAGCCCTTGTCGGTTGTGTGAAATTCTTTGAAATAAATACCCTGGGACTTTGAACGTAGACACTTTTGTCTTGTAAAAAGTGACATGTTTTAATTCATTTTCCATATTCATGCCTCCATTACTTTTTCTTGTCTTACTGCACTGACTAGTATGTGGTTGGGCAGGAGTACTGAGAATAGTCATCCTGGTCTTATAACTGGCTAAGAGTGGGCATCCTGGCCTTGTCATTTTTCTACCAGGGAAGGTATTTGGTCTTTAACTGCAAGATATTGTGTTGGTTGTATGGTTTTTTTTTTTGTTTTTTTTTTTGTTTGTTTGTTTTGTTGTTATTCTTTTAAATTAGTACTTTCTACCATATTAAGGAAGTTTATTTCTAATTTGTGAAAATTTTAAAAATAATGAATAGATCTTGAATCTTGTGATGTATTCTTTCTGCTTATGTTAATATGCTCTTGTGTTCAATTTGTTAATATGGTAGGTTATATTGATTTATTTTCTTTCTCCGAATGATCCATATTTGGTCATGGTATATTGTTTTTGTATATTGCTGAGTATATTTTGCTAATGATTTGTTGATTGATAGAGTGATTTGGGAAGTGTTCTATCCATCTGTGTTTTTGTAACATACAGCATAGAATTGGTGCTGTAAATATTTGGTAACATTTACCAATAAAGCCACCTGAAGGCAGAAGGCAATTGACCACAAACTAAAATTCTTTACTAGGTACTACACTATGTAGACTATCATTTTCCCCAGAGAGAGTTTGATAATTTCTGGCTTTTAAAGAATTGCGTGGTTTTACCTAAGTTCTTAAGTTTATCTAATAGAATTGTTTATAGCATTAAGTCCTCATTTCCTTTAAATGTATTTGGGGTGACAGTACTCTTTTTAACTTTGTTTTTGTTAGCATGTATCTTCTTGCTCCTTTTATATAGCTAGATGTAGTGGTCCTCAAGTGGGCAGATATTAGTTTTATTTCCCAGGAGATTGTGATGTATCAGTACACACTTTCTGTCACAGGTAGGTGTTGAGTGCCATTGATACCCAGTTGATAGCAGCTAACAGTTTCCAACTATGCTAAGTCCCCAAAGCTTCCTGACTGGTGAGGTTGAGGGGTGTATTGATCTTGGCGATCTCAGGACCCAACCTTTGGCTTTATTCCTATGATTATCCCCCCTTTGCTATTAAAATGTCTTACGCTGTTCTTCTTGGTTTACTTTATGGTTCTTTTGTGGTGCTTATTCTCGGCTGTTGGTGCTGTCATTTTGACTTAGGCACTGCTGTGGTGCTGCATTGTTTTGACACATTGTATTTTCATTGTCAGTTGAGTAAATTTTCCTAAGTCATAGGATGTGCTCATTGACTCACTAATCATTTAGGATGGGGAGGACAGGCTGTGACCTTTGGGCCACATCTGGTTGACTCCAGCTTTTATGTATAAATGTAAGCTAATCAATGAAAGAAGAATTGTGAGAGCGGGTGGGGAAAGAATAATATAAGATAGAGACCAAACACAGCCCTCAAAATCTAAAGGAAGTACATTCTGGCATTTTGCAGAGAAAGTTTACTAGTCCCAGAATTGGAAATGTTTGATTTTAAGTGCTGGGAGGGTTTTTCTGATGCTGCTTTCTAGTTTGATTCTTCGTGGTTATGGGATGTATATGTGATAGGAGGTTTTAGAGTACAGTAAGACTGGTGGTAGGACTAGGATGTGCTCCATCTTCCTGAGTGCTTTGCCCTGGAGAAGAATACATTTGCTGTTTGGTACAAAAGCACTGCACAAATGCAGTCACATGCGTGTGGGTGATGGTGTTCTGTTCTGCAGCTGCTCATTTGTTTGTTCACTGTGGAGAGAAGAATGAACTCTCCAGGTAGAATTGTGGCTGTGGCATGTCTTCCTCAGTTCTGTCAGTTTTAGTTTCAAGTATTTTGAGGCTTATTTTCAGACAGTTAAAGTACTGTGCTTTGCTGAACCACCCCTTCATGATCGTATAACTTTCTCTTTTATTCTTGATTCTTTCTACATAGGTTTCTTGTCTACTGTTTGCTGTGTGTGTTTTCCCATTCCTAGCATCTGTGCTAATTATAGCAATAATAAAGTGCATTTCTTGTACACAGCATACCACTTCCCTTTTTAATCCATTCTGACAATTTCTCTCAGTTGTTTATGGACTGTTTACATTTAATGTAATTATTAATATATTTGGAATTAAGACTTAGCATTTATTTTTTTCTCTCTGCTTCTCTTAGTTTCCTGTTCTCTTTTGGACTACTTGATATTTAGGGTTTTTTTGTGTGCATTTTCTCTATTAATGCCAATAGAACCTTTTTTCTTTTTAAGATTTATTATTTTTAGTTTTATGTAGGTGTATGTGTCTGCATGTGAATATGCACATAAAGGCAGGTGCCCTCAGATGCATCAGATTCCCCTGGAGCTATAGTTACAGAAGGTTATTAGGCTGCCCGATGTGGGTGCTGGAAGAGCAACAAGTGAACTTAATCAGCCCATCTTTCTAGTCCTGCCAACAGGAACTTTCAAAGGATTTTTTTTCCCTCCATGGTACTAGATTTTACTTGATCTTTAAAATGTATCATTTTTCATTTTCAAAGGGGCTCCCCCTGCCCCCCGTATTTTGAATGTTCTTTTGTTATAATACCCTATCATCCTGTTCTTGTTCCATGGTAACTTTTTTTCTCTTTTTGAGACAGGGTCTATGTAGCGCTGGCTGTCCTAGAATTCATGTGTAGAATAGGCTGGCCTTGAACTCAGAGAGATCCACTGGCCTCTGCCTCCTGAGTGGTGGGACAAAAGGTATGCATCACTATGCTTGGCATTTTTTTCCCCTTAAAAAGTATTTGGATTGCCTTTAAAAGATTTTTGTTATTTCATGTGTTTTTCCTCATCCTCTTTTCTTTTTCCTTTTACTGTCAGTAATTTTGAAGAATGTTTTCTGCTGGGTGTTGACTTTTGGCTAACCATTTACAATTCAGAGTTAAGTATTGTTAAGAAGTCTTGGGCTGGAGATATTGCTCCAGTTTATAAGAGGACTTGAGTTCAGAACCCCAGAACCTCCATAAAAAGGTGGGGGTTGTGGTACACTCCTGTCACCCCTTCACTGGAGGGAAGGTTTGGTGGAGACAGAGGGATCATTAAAGCTCATTGGTAACCAATGTAGCTGACTCTTAGGAGTTTCAGGTTTGGTACAAGTCCCTGGCTGAAAAAGTAAAGGTGGAGAGCAGTGGAGGAAATAGACTGTGGGCACCCGTGCACACACTCTGACACTGACCAGGACACACAGGTTAACACACACACCCCACCCCACCCCTGCTGCCAAACATTCCTTGTGTGTGAGGCAGAGTTTTGATTGATTGACTCTTCTCTAGAACAGTCTTCAAGTAGTAGCTTTTGTGTTAATCAGTACCCCACAAGAGAGTCTGATCTTCATCTGTGTTCTGGGAACCAAGCTGGAGGCCTCCAAGGAGAATCTGCCTAATTGTTTTCACTGAGCTGTTTCCTGGTCTGTTCTTTTCCCAAATGCGGTAACATTTCAGATGTTCTCACCCCGAAAGCCCTGCATACCACGGTAAGCAGGCACTCTTTTGAGGTGGGGAGTCACGTGTGTGTTCAGAGAGTCTGGGATTTTGGAGCTCATGTACCTTAAAAACTGCCTTCCAGATCTTGGTTTTAGTTTCCTCTTCCCAAGTCAGTTACTGATCATTCCTGGTCCAGAGCCCACAGTGACTTGCTCTGTCTTCCTTGGCCCATGTAGGTGTTAGCTCAACTTTCTTTCTTGCAATTATCATCTGTCCAGAATTTACATGTTTCTTCTTCTAATGCCTTTATATATTTTTATTTAAAAAAAAATCAAGATTTTGCTGAATTCTGTAGGGGAGTAACAACAAGCACACATGCCTTGCCATTTTATAGCACAACTCCAGAGCTTGGCACTCTCTTAAAAAGGCTTGCAAGCATTTCCACCAGGGGGCATGGCCTGCTGAAACTGCTCAGAGAATACTTGAATCCCCCCTCCCCCCCCCCCCCCCCCAAAGACAGGGGTTTGGGAATAGAGGAGTTACAGAAGACTCAGAAGAGGTGTGTGTTTACACGCTTGATGCTGTTCAGTACATAGACTCCTTTCACATGGATGTCTATAACTTTCTACTAGGCCTTTGTGAATAATTTTTTTACTTTTACAATTTCATTCTGTTCATATATATAATTCCATAAACTAACTACTTCTGAATATTTATTTTTCATATGTAGAATATTAATCTTTA
>CABHPP010124233.1:44798-45852 GCA_902168425.1 Peromyscus attwateri
TGAGGAGCTATGGGCTCGACTTGAAGAGCTGGAGAGACAAGAAGAATTGCTGGGTGAACTTGATAGGTGCTTAATGACATATTGTTTTCTCAAGAGAATATGTACTTTTCCTCATTTATAAGATAGTGTGTGCACATTGAAGAAAGTGCAGAAGACCGTAGACCTATTAGCAGTCCTTCTGTCCTCAGATGATTATTATTCTTGTACTATATTTCTTTTTAGGAAAGCACATTGCTGTTCTTATGCACACTTACACTGAAAACCATAATCTCTGTGTTCCTCAGATCTCACCAATGTTATATAATGAAGTAATTATACTTGATAACCAGTAATTGCACTAAATACGAACAAAAAATTTGAAGTTGACCAAACTTTATTTTTTGAGGTGCTGGGAATTGAACTAATGCCTCTATCCTGCAAGACAAGCATTCTACACTGCCACAGCCCCTCTCCTAAATAACAAATTTTAAGTGATATAATTTTATACTGTTCTCAAGATAATGCTCTGTCCTTGGGTGACTTGTTAAAAAGAAAAGTTGGCTTTGGATTTAAATTTGATACTGTAAAATGTTTGTCCTTGAATTTCATTTACAAACTTTCCATTTATTGAGCCGGCAGTTTGTAATCTGGTCAGGTAGTTCTGTGTATGAGCTTCACCAAACTGCTATTTAAAATACACATTAGCACTCACTTAGAATTATCAGAGTGTTATATGAAGTTTGCTGCTACAGAAGTACCTATATTATTTTGCTTAAATGATATACCATGTGCAGTAATTAGTTTCTGTGAAAAATAGGACACAAAAAATTTCCCCTACTGTTCTGCCTATGAATTGTTAGGTCCTTTTGATCACTGGTATTAGTTCATTTTTTAAAACCAGTGCTGGATTTAGGAGTCTTAGTCATGATTCTCTCTATTTTTGCATGATGTCATTTCATTTCTGTTGCAATTTTAGTTTGGTTATTTTTGTAAGGTCTTCAGATCCTTTATGGAATAAAGTGTGATAAATGTGCATTTGTGTGTAAATATATGTTCATGTGCACATGTAGAAATC
>CABHPP010124234.1:0-20318 GCA_902168425.1 Peromyscus attwateri
AAATAGAGGGCACACTCAAATGCAAAAGTCTGTGCATGAGGTGCAGTTCGTGAGCTTCCTCTCGAGCAAATCTTCCCCCAGAATGAAACAGCTTCGCTTCTTCCTTCCCTAAACAATACAAAAAACTCCATAGTGCTAAAAAGGACGGAGGAGACAGCTGCATGGAAAAGCCGGTTAGCATTTGGTGAGCATCTCTCCAGACTGTTTAAGTCCGTGTGCCAGAGACATGTGAAAACTCACAGCAATAGTGCCACTGAAGTCAAGGGGCCGCAATTTTAATTTTTTTTCTGCCTCAATAGCGCAGTGCAGACAGACACACAGCAAACACACACCATGTCGTCACTTTCAATGTTGGTTTTATTCTGCTGCTATTCCTCCTCTTTTGAGACAGGGTCTCTTTATGTAGCCCTGGCTGTCCTTGATAGAGCAGACTGGCCTCAAACTCACACAGACCCACCCGCCTCCTCTCCTGAGAGCTGGGGTTAAGGGTGTGCACCTCCTCTCCTGAGAGCTGGGATTAAGGGTGTGCACCACCACCCTTTTTGCTTTGGGGTTTTGTGATGCTAGGGGTCAAACCCAGAGCCTCACACATACGAGGTAAGTTCTCTACCCCTGAGCTACAGCCCCAGCCGTTACTTAAAAAAAAAAAAAAATTGAGACAGAGTCTCACAAAGTGACTTGGGGCTGGCTTTGAATTTATTCTATAGCCCTCAAGAGTCTTGAACTCAAAATCCCCCTCCTCAGCCTCCTGTGCAGGTGGAATTTATAGACTTGTGCCATTACATCCAGTTGTTTTTTAATTGTAAAAGTGAACTTGTGTCCACAGCAACAGTGGCATGAGGCTATCTTTCTGCTAAGGCCACCATGGGTGGAATTGGTATGATGGTATACCCCTTAATTACTTTAATTGTTGAAGAGAAAACATAAAAAAAGGGGTTTGTAATCTCGATTAAAAACACAAGGGGAACTGGTTACATGTGACATGTTGTACATGTCCAGTGGAATACTATGCAGCCATATTCCAGTTATTCACGGAAACATGCTAGAAATATCACATAATAAAACAAGGAGTCACTAAATTATAATACAGATTACCCTGAGTTAGCATACCAAAAAGATTCATGTTTCATATGTCTTATCTTTATATTATATATAAAGAAAAAATTCGAACACCTGTTCCTGATGAGAAAATGTTTTTTCAAGAATACTCCAGAAACTCTTAGGAAATGGGAATGGGAGAGTATTCTGCCTTGCATTATCATTATATATATACATATATTCATATTCATATTCATATTCTTGCCAAGCCTGTTGGTGCAGGCCTGTGATCCCAGTACTCTGGAAACTGAGACAGAAGGATCTTGAGTTTCAGGGCATTCTGAATATATATCAAAATCCCATTTTTAAAAAACAACAGAATAATTCTTTTCATACTATCCCAAAGCTTGTATGCACTGTGACTTACATAATTAGCCTCTGTTGATGAAAACTCGGGTGTTCTATCAGGAGCTGTGGTGGTTTGAGAGAAAATGGCCCCCAAAGGGAGTAGTGTGGCCTTGTCACAGGAAATATACCCCTTTAGAGGTGGGCTTTGAGGTCTCATATATGCTCAAGCCACGCCCTGTGTTCGGACCATTTTCTGTTGCCCGTGGGTCAAGATGTAGGACTCTGCTCCTTCTCCAGCACCATGTCTGCCTGTATGCCACCATGTTGCACCATGATGTGCATTAGGACTAAACCTCTGAAAATGCACACCCCGCCCCCTGGAACGTTTTCCTTTATGAGAGTTGCTGTGGTCACGGTGTCTCTTCAAATAGAAACCCTGACTGAGACAGGAACAAAGCTGCCACAGTCACTGTCACTAAAATACAGGAAGAAAGGCTTAGGTTCACAGCTGTGGAGGGTTCCAGCCCATGGCTGCCTGGAGAACTGGCGGCAGAGGACAGCCGTTCACAGGGTAGAGAGAATGTGACAGAAAACAGAGGCAGGCAGAGGCTCCAAAGGCCTGCTCTGCTCATGACCCACTTCCTCCAGCGAGGCCCCACCTCCTATGTGTTCTACACCCTCACAGAGATGGCACAGCATGAGCCGCTGAGGGGCATTCCACAGTCAAACCTTCACATCCCCTTTGGACCGGAGTCACCGCAGACCTGGCTCATTACATCTGAGTAAAACTCACATGGGGAACTGCCGGGCCAGTTCTCTGGTTGTGTTTGGGGGTGAGAGGTGAGGGTGGGACCCGGAGGGTATGCTGAGTGAGCATTCTGCCCATGAGGCACATCCCTGGTCCAGTTCAGTTTTTAAGTGTGTACATTATCCATGAGAGTGACCGTCAGCATGTGACCAACGCATGGGAGGTGGTGCCCCACTGCATTCCTGAAGTGCCCAGTGTCTGTTTCTAGGTGAGGAGGTGGGGGGCATGGCGATGCTGCATCCCCCCCTAGAAACCTCATTTTTCCAGACCCTGGGTCAGGCTTACCAGACTTTCCACACCCAGGTGTCCCTTCATGCCACTTTCGGCTACACCTCTATGCCTGCTGTCTACACCTCGGCAGTCTGGTCTCTCCATAGCAACTGGTGTGAGCCTTTCCCTCACTGGCCCTGCTCACACCCAACCAAGGGCTCTACTACACACTGCCAATCAATTTGAATCCAACTGTGGTCTGTGAGGCTGGACCACATGGACCAGTCTCACATCTTCTTATAGTTCATACTTTCACTCTATCAAGGCCACATTGACTCCAGTCCGCTCTTCCAAGTACAGTCCAAGGTCAGGGCCTTTGCATCCTCTGCTCCCACTGCTTGGAACGCTGGTTCTCTCAAAAGCCAGAGGTCTCTCTCCTGTGCTTCTGCATCTCAGTGACGTATCGGGGACCCTCCCTTTCCAGACGCTGCTCATCTAGCAGTTTCCCTTAATTCCACAGCCCGAGACTGCATTCAACACCTACACGTGGTCCTTCAGTGGTCCACAGACTACAAACTCTCAGTAGAGTGTCTTGCCTGTTTTGTGACCACAACACCCAGGATGGGGCTTCCTGCATGATGGGTTTCTCCAAATGGCTACAGGATGAGGTAAACTGTCTTTTCCAGAGACAGCGCATTATCAAAAAAACCTGACAGAACCTTTTCAATGTAACAATTTGGGGGGAAATTTGCAAATAGCTTATTATTCAAGGGGAAAATGCCTTTCCTCCCAACGGAGCAGTACACCCTACCCACTGTACTGACTTCTTTAGAGAGAAGCAGAAAGGTTAATACGGCCCCATCAGAGCAAAGGAGCCAATTAGAACAACTGCAATTCAAAAGAAGAATGGAGGCTAATTGCTTGGAGTCCACATGTCTCAAACGCCTAATGCTATATCATTATTTTTTAGCTACATATTATTCATTTCATAACACTTAAGTATTCTGCCTTATTACTAATTAGTAATTCCTTATCCTCAAATTTTGCCGAATGCAAGCTGTCACCATAGGGCTCCTCAGCCCCAATCACCCCTCCCAAGACAGAGTCAGACGCTGAGAACTTGGCACCCCCGCTCCTCACTGCCACCTCCCACTCCCACTAGCACCCCCCATTTCCACCTCTTCTCTTCCTGGGCATGGTTTCCCTGACTTCTGACTCTTTTATCTCAGCCTCTGGCTTCACACCTCCTCCCCAGTCCTCAAAGGCAGCCCAGGGACTGGTCTATGCTTATCTTTAGTTGGGCTCAAGATGCAAATTCTTCTGGCTTGCAATGCTTTGCTCTTTTTGAAAAGACCCATCCCTTGGGCACTTAGGTCATGCAGCCAAGTAGACCAGCATCCCCTGGGAGTGCAGTAACAGCGAGAACAAGAATGATGGGTGGACACGCTCTTTGAACATCTTCAGGTCCTGGTAGAGTGCAGAAGGGTTTCCGCATGTGTTTGGATCCACACAAAGCCATGCTTCAGCATGTGCACTGACCACCTTGCTCTCCAGCGGGGCGACCCCAAGCACAGCCTCGGCTTGGTTGTGCTGGTGGACCTGTGGGAACGGTGTTTCCTCCCTGGTTTCCCTCCTCCATTATTTAATGCTGCTGTTCTCCACGGCATTGCCAGTTCCAAAGAGTCTGTCGGGTGCCCTGGAGGCCTTGAGAACCCTTGTCACTCTTGACCAAAGCCAAGCTCTTTCTTCTCCTGTTCTGGAACACTGAACACACCAAACATGCCCGAATCCCCAGCCTACCTTAGACTTTCTGGAAAGCTCTACCATGGATAATGATGCCATTTCAGGATTTTCAACGGAGACAGAGCAGCCAAGGGAGAGAGCAGGTGTGGAGGCCTGCTGTATTTTCTCTTCCTGGGATAAAGATGGATCTGATGAAATGAGTGGGGGAGTAACTCTCTCTTTTGTGGAATTAACAGTCATAGATTGTAAATTGTGTTTACCTCATGGCAAGTTTGCATGTATGTGCAGGGAACAAGAAACTGTGCAGAGTCCAGACATACTTTAGAAAGAACAAAACAGCTGGCGTGGTGGTGCATGCCTGTAATCCTGTCACTCAGGAGGTAGAGGCACGAAGATCAGGACTTCAAGGTCATCCTCTGCTGCACCATGGCCTCAAGGTCATCCTGGGCTAAAAGAAGAAAAGCTGAAGATTTACCGAGTTACATATCCATCTCGGAATTTGAATAAAGCAAAATAAATGCAAATGTTCTCCAGGTAGACCTTCAAAGAGCCCAGTTTGCAAAATGCAAGATGGCTTCCTTCTTTTCTGTCAGGGTCTCTTCCTTTCTTCATGAAGTGTCTATTCAGACATAGAAGGCGGTGTGGAAGATTCCACACACACTAGAGGCAGCTCAGACGGTGAGTCCCAATGGTACTTTGGCACGCAGCTATTTTAATAAAATTTAAACAATAGATTCTGCCTACTCAAGACAGGTAATGTTAGTTTTCTACTAATCGAAATCAAATAAGGCTTCCTTTTAAACTATATTTAGGAAGAAGACATAATTCAAAGGGAAATATTAAATAAATAATGGTGCAGTGATGGAAAAAAAAACCTTATGTTTATGCTGGAAATCATAGTGATAGTGTCCATGACTTGTCCTGTTTTTATGCAGATCAAAGAATTTATACACAATGCAAGGTCAGACTTTACAGATTCATACACCACTTATAAAGCATCCCAACAGTCCTCAGTACTTAGAACTCAGTAAAGGTCAGCTATTACCACGATCATTGTCAGTAATAATATTTTAACAATTAAAATGTAAGAAAAATAATTCAGATAAAGGCTCTAAAATGACTTAGATAAATGACTAACCCAGTGGAGTGAGGTCTAGCAGCCTCGACCTTGTGAGGCTAAGCCTAGCAGCCTCGCTCTTTGCACCTTTTCCTTCCCATACTCAGACTCTTGTGGCCCTGGACCCCACTCTGTCGCTGTCCCTAATGAGTCCCATGCACACCTGCCCCGATGCAGACAAACATGTCGTAGCAGAGGACACAGGGTGGGACTGAATGGCTTAGAAAGCTGCCCCTTTCCCAAAAGCCCCACTTCGTGTGGGGTACACCTTTAAGACAGGAATTGAGCCTCCACCCCTAAAGTGGCTTTTGCAGTATCCTGGCTGCGCTGAAAGGCAGAGATTTGGGGGACAAGGCATCCAGTCCCAGGACCTTCCAAGAACCAAGACACTCAGTCCAGCCCACCCTCTGATCCGAGGTTGAACAGGAAAGTCCAGCCCACCCTGGATCCTGTTCACCTTGACCAGAATGGTGTTTGGTCACTGGAAAAACTGTCCTTAAAGACGATCAGTAAAGGTAAGTACTCGGGGCCTTCCCATGGTGATGTTTTAACTTTATCTTCCCTGGATATCTCTGCTCTTGGTGGCTTTTCATGAGGTCCTCTCAGGAAACCCACCGCAGCCGTGAAACCCACCTTGAACCACAGCAGGCCGACAGAACAGTTTTTCTGTGGCCGGCCGCCAGGCGGAGCTCCAGCTTTCTCTATGGAGCCATCCATGTATTTACTAAGTAAAAACTCTGGGAATCCTCCCTACTTCTATAGGCCTGGCTGAGGGCTGCTTCCCCAGTGGAAACTGGGGTCAGTGTCTTGACCCCAGGGGGCCTAAAGTCTAAGTGTGGGCGGGCAGAAGGATTCACAGTCCAAGCGCCAGGCACCTGGGTGCCTCAGGGTTCCCAACTGTGTTATGACTGGACAGGCATTCTGCTCTCTCCTAAGAGAGACAACCGTGGTGGACACATCACTCAGAGTTAAAACTGTAAGAGGAACACACACTGTGTGTGGTGGTTTCGTGAGTCTCGGGATTTGGATACTTGGGCCCTGGTTGGTGGATGATTACAGATGACTGGGAGGCGTGGCCTTTGGAGGAAGTATGCCACTGAGGGTGGGCTGTGAGGTTGCCAAAGACCACCACCGTTTCGAGCTAGTTCTCTCTGCTTCCTGTTTGTGGATGAGAAAGAAGTAAGTGTTCGGCTATTCCTCTGCCATCAAGGACTCTAACCTTCTGGAAACATAAGGCCAATTAAACTCTGTCCTCTGCAAGTTGCCTTGGTCATGGTGCTTTATCACAGCAGTAGAAAAGTAACTAATAGACCCTGTGATGAGTGTAACCCTTCAGCTCCCTCTGACACTGAATTCAGGGGCAGCTTCTGAGATGACCAGAGGGACAGCTAACTGCTGTTATACCTGGAGAGTGAGAGGTCCTGCCCAGCTTCAAGACAACATTCATTAAGCTGAAACTCCAAAACTGGGCTACCTCTTTGAACTAGAATTAAAGCCATACCTTGTCTCCTATTATTGTCTTTGAATAAAATCTAATCCCCCATGAACTGACCTTGAACCAAATAGCCACTTCCTTCTGCTCCAATTCCTGCCTAGCCAGACTCATCCACAACCATGATCTTCAGCCCAGACAGCCAGGGAGAGGCTATATGGCTTGCCAGCCAGATGGCTGTTGCTGAAATTCACTGAACCCTGCCACCTTTGGGGGCCTGCTTGTCTCCTCCTGCAGTCTGGTCAAGACAGTTGCTTCACCCTGCCAAGTTCAAAGGCGCCTTCCACTCCTGAACATGTACGTGGCTGGCCTGCCCTGACTGAACACCGGTGCATGCATACCAGAGCCAAACAGACAGCTCTCGGCTCACCTTGCAATCTGATTCGGGTGGTTCCCTGAAAACTGGCTTCTGTCGTGTAACCCACTGGATAGCAGCTTTGAGAATTAGCTTGAACATTAAAAATCACATTAGGAGGCAAGAGATATGGATTCAAATGCTACCTTTCCACAACCAGCTGGGTGACAGAAGCATGTCCACACGCATGCACGCACGCACACACGCACATGTTCCTTTGCCCTTACAAGTCTTGATTTACAGGGAGAGGAACAAGAGGCTCCTGACAGTATATGCATCAGCCTCTCTGCTTGGAGAAACACCAGCAAAGGCTGCCCTGTGAGTGCTGCTGAGCCCACGCCCACCCTGGCTCTGCACCTAAGTGACCACCTGTGCTTCTCATAGGACTGACTGCAAATTCCAGAAGGGAGTAGCATGATGGTCTCCGGTGCTTGCCATGGAGCAGGGTCACAGAACCAGCTTGCTGATGATTTCTTTCCTTTCAGAAAGACGTGGGAACTTACTAGAACTGTCCTACAATACACCAGTGAACACAAATGGCCCAAACCATGTGGTACTTAGAATCTACTGGGAGATTCAATAATGGCATGGGAAGACTTCATTACTGTGGTTTGGTTTTCTCCAGGGTGTCCATTAGGAACTCCACTTCCTGCTATAGGCATTCCAGCTCTCCTTCCTAATGCCCACCATGGGAAAGGATTAAGTAGAAACCTGCTTCTCCCAGAAAATGAAATACAAGAAAGCTGTCCTGGGGCTGACTGGATTCCTTCTCACAGAGGGGTCCAGATTGAAGCTACAGCTGTCCCTGGCTTCAGTGCTAGTCAAGTACATTTCCACGGTGACAAGGTGGCCTTAGAGGGAAACAAAAGCTTTCCGTGATGGCCCAGCCTTGCCACCTACTCATCCCAGTTCTGAGAGCTGGCAGCCAGCTAATTTCCTAGCCTTGTGGGACAGCTCAGAGACTTAACTCTGTCACCAAGGCCACCTATCAGAAATGTATAATGGGTATTTGTTTCACCTATGGCCTTGGGGTACCAGCCCCTAGGGCGTAGCCTCTTGGCCAGCTTAAGATCTGAAGAGCACGTAGACAGGGCCCCCTCTCTCTTGCACTCTTGGATGTGAATCAGGTGGTATGAAGCAGCGTGGGACCAGTTCTCAGCCTTCTAGGGACTCTGCCACTGACTCTGCCTTATCCTGTACCAGTGAGTGGTTCCCCCATATAATCCATTAATAAACAGTCCTCTTATCAATATCTGTGGTTTTCTTGCAGAATTACAGATGGGTTAGATGTAGTGGGCTCTTTTGTCTAACCCAGTACCTAGGCCTTGCTGAGTCCCAGGGACAGAGGTCTCAGCTTGGCACGAAGCCCTGGCAAGCCTCTGCCCGGCGCTTTCCGGCTATACAACCACCTCCTGTGCACATGGGTACCGGGAGCATTCTGAAATCTCTCCATTTTCCATTTGAATGCCAACAGATACCAAGAGACCCTGAGGTGCCTTGTGTTCTGCCTTCCAGGTAAATTCTCTCTCGGCTAGTGAAAACAGGGCAGTTTCAGAGCGTGTCTCCTTGGTGATCCTGGGTTCCCTGGGCTCCATGATGCTGTCACCTTACAGGTCTCTGTTCCATGTCAACATTTCCTCCACTCAAATGAAAGTCCTCATCAATATCCTTTCTAAATGCAAACAGCAGAAGGGTCATCCAAAGGCAGCATCCTTGGAAATTTCTTTCTCATTTTGTTCCTAACGTGCCGCAATTGCAGCAGGGGCCGGGTGAGATGTGAGGCAGACGAAAAAGTGTGCCGAGAGCACATTTCCAAGCCTAGGACACAACCCGCCTGCAATTTGTTTTGACTCTCTCTCTGATGCAGAAGCATATGATTCACAGTTAAATTCAACCAAATAAACAAGCTCCATTTTAAGGCTCTGCAAAACCTACAATTTCAGAAAGGCTTGATGTGGTTGACGCTGAATTGATTTCGACACGTCCCATTTCCGGTCTAATGCTGGGTTCCTTTGAGCAAGAACAAATGTCCTCATGATGGCTTCATTCTACCTGAATAGACTCAGTATAAACACATAGGAAGCACAGGCATTCACATTAATTTTCTCCTTTTTTTAAGATAAGAAAATATGGGGTGTTTTACTTTTCAAAGATTAATTTCCCACAAAGTTTTCATAGTGTTCCAGGGCAAGCTTTCACATGTTAAACAGTCAATCATTCTGTACCCAGAAAGCTCAGGTAGTGATATTTTTTTCCTTTTTCCATTTGTGTGTGTGTGTGTGTGTGTGTGTGTGTGTGTGTGTGTGTGTGTGTGTGCCTGTGTGTCTCTGCATGTGTGCATGTGGAAACCCATGGTTGATGCTGGGATTCATCCTTGATCTCTCCATCAAAATCAGAGCTTGCCAATGTGGTTAGTCTACTAGCCAGCTTGCCCTAGAGATTCAATCTTTTTGCCTTTGGAGGCTTGACTTACAGGAAGGCTGCCAAACCTACCCACCCAGCGTGTACATGAATTCTGAGGAACTGAACCCTCAACTCTTTTCTTGCACTCTCTCCCCAAGTGGCTTCACCTGCTGAGCCATGCCCCAGCCCCAGGGCATCTGTTTTAATCCAACACCTTTTGAGAAGGGGAGGTCTCCTGGTGTTAAGGCCCATCCTCAACATGCTCAAGGGAAAGCTGGAGAGAGTGAGTCCCTAGCACCGGAACACCCATACTCAAAAATCAACAGGCTACCTGACCCCGGACCTGACCCTGGATGGAGAGAGCTCTGAAGGCTGCAACCACCACAAAAATAAACTGCATTGAGAAAAAGTTTATTTAAAAGAATTGCATCGAGGAAAAAAAGTTTATTTCTCACAAAGGAATATTGTATGTATTAAGTTTAAAAATTCTGTGGACAATTTCATGGGATTATGATAAATATCACAATGCTATTCACTATAAGAGGGCTGGGGACTGTAGCTCACTGAGCACTTACTGAGCACACAAGCTGAAGCCCTGGGTTCAATCCCCAGAACACCAGCATCACAAAAAGCAAACAAATAGACCAAGAAAATGTAATGAGACTGAATGGAAATCAGAATAGTAGTGGGAAAGTAAAGGTGAATACAGAAACTGATAACAACCAAAAAGGTGTAGTTCCTGCTACTGTGGCAAGTGAATTGGCTGGGTTTGACCTCACTGTGGTTATGGAAAGACTCTCTGGGGTAAAAGGAACACTGATTATTATTTTCTATATTACAAAGTGTGCAACCTCTGATGCTTCTCTCTATCAACCTCTATAGATACCTCAAAATGAAAAGGCGTGTATTTATGTGTGTGTATGTGTATGCATGTATATGTGTATATGTGTTTGTACATGTGTGCACATATATGTGTGTGCATGTGTATTTATGTGTGTGTGCAAGTGTATATATATATATGTGTGTGTGTGTGTGTATATATATGTATGTGTGTATATATGTGTGTGTGTGTGTGTGTGTGTGTGTGTGTGTGTGTGTGTGTGTGGTTGTTCAGGACTGTAATTCTGGCATTCAGGTTATTGAGGCCAGCCTGGGCTACATAGTAAGATGTTGCCTCAGAAGAAAGAAAACCAGCTTTCGCCTTTCTGTTCAAAGGATGCTACAGAACAACTTTTTTTTTTGCCATCTCAAACCCAAGTTCAACTGACACCAGCCTCCTCACCATACAACCCCAGCAGGTGTGGAACTGTATACCCGAGGTGCCCCAGAGGCAAAGTCACTGTCACATCTGCTCTGGCCCCAGACTGGCTTGGTGTGTCTGTCTCCAAAATGTACTGGTGTACATTTGGGAAGGTCCGAGCGTGAGATGACATCACCAGGACAACCCATGACGGGAAGGTCCGAGTGTAACAGTACAGCTGATAGTTCAGACAGCAGGCGTGTGGAGGAGAGTCCTTCTGCCTCGAGAGGTCACAAACAGATGGAAAAAAGCAGAAAGACATTAAACAAAGCAGGAACTAAACACGCAATCACATTTTTATCTATTTTTTGTAGGGAATACACACATGCCATAGGGTGTGTGTGGAAGTCAGAGACAATCCACGAGAGTCATATCTCTCTTCCCACCTTGTGGGTCCTTAGGATTGAACTCAAGTCACCATGTTTGGTGGTAGACGTCTTTACCTACTGAGTCTTCTTGCCAGCCCCACAAATAGTGCTTTTAACGGGATTGTCAATATCACCCAAGAGACCTAGCACTAGTCTTTAGTCAGAGAACTTTCTGGAACTATTACAGAGCTCCTGTGGGCTGCGCTGTCCACAGCTGCCACTCCTGTGACAGTGGTGCAGAGCAACACCTGGCCAGTTCAGAAGCAAGAGAAAATGCTGCAACAATAGATCATCTGCTGAAAAATGTAACATTCGGAGGACTGGGAGGAACAGAAACAGACATCCCGAGTGAAGGCACACACTGGGCAACAATCAGGCAATACCCATCCACATGTCAAATCCACCACCCCATCCATCCCATCTCTGGGAAGATGGCTTACAAAGCTATTTGTACACGCACATTTAGAACATTCTTTTCTATCACTGTCACCAGAGAAAACAGTTGGGCATGGACTCTGCCGGTGGCCATGTCAGAGGAGCAGCAGGTGTCAACTGACTTCAGGAGATCGGCCCACCAGAATACAAGGCACTGATGGGTGAATCTCCAATAGGCAAAGCCCTGAGGCCATTGGCTCCAGAATGTCTCTTGTTACTGCTGTGCCTTTACATGTCTGTCACTGCCATTTTTCTCTGGTATCCGGCATGGTGTGAATGAGTGTGTGGGGATCCTCACTGCCTTTAATGTAGTGTGATTATCTCACGAAAATATCCTGTTCTAGTGGGCATTTTAACTGTGGATTATTATTATGAAATTAAGATTTCCTCTTAAGCTGTACTGTTTAACTGAAGCAATGATTTTTATACAATAATAGTGTTAGTTTAGCAGAATTTTGATGATTAAAGATTTTTCATAAATATAGTAAGGGATTATGATAGAGGTTAGTTTATTGGGAAAATTAATATAGGTAAAGGCAGGATACAGTGTTGCCACAGTCCCTGATAAAGCAGGGGCTGCAGAGGACAAAAAAATAAGAACCAAAAAATGTCACACAGCTAGGACTTATGTGTAGTGACATATTGTGTACCCTAATAAAATTTACTTGAAGATCAGAGAGACAAAGAAACAAGCCACTGCCCCAACTCACCTCACCAACTCCAAGAATCCTCTGACTGAAACCCTCTGAGTCCTCACCCGAAAAGCTCCAGCCTAAAAACTCTCAGTCAATAGGCCTCTAGCCAAATGAGCTTCCTCAGCTGAAAAGGCTTCTAGTTCCTGACTCCTCACACCTTATATACCTTTCTCCACCCAGCCATTAAAGACATGTGTGCTTCCCAAGTACTGGGATTAAAGGTGTGGGCCACCAGTGTCTGGCTCTGTTTTTTTTCCTAGACTGAGTCAATGTCATGTAGTCCAGGGTGGCTTTGAACTCACAGAGATCCAGATGGATCTCTGCCTCCTGAGTGCTAGGATTAAAGGTGTGTGCCACCACTGTCTGGCCTCTATGTTTAATCTAGTGGCTTGTTCTGTTCTCTGATCTTCAGGCAAATTTTATTAGGGTACACAATATTTCACCACATTTATGTGTTTCTTTTCAGGAGCTGTACAGATTGTGGCTTACATGATTAGGATAATGATTAAGGAAAACAGTTGAGTCCCAGAAAATAGGCTAGCTCAAGTCCTTTTAATCTTAATGTTGAGAGATGTGTTCAGGGGTTTCAGTGTGCATCATAGCTAAAACAAAGCTTTAAATAATGACTTAAGGTTAAGTTAAGATGTTTTTGTTAATGACTTTGAGGTAGGAAATCTTGGGGGACATTTTAAAGTTTAGAAAGGTACAATTTTAATAGTTGAGTGAGGGACTCATTGAGGTCAGGGAACAGAACAGTGGCAGCCTGGGGATTGTTGACTCACATGCTTTTCTTGCTAGGATGGGTTGGTGATCAAAGGTGATGACTAATTCCTTGTACTCATTTCTGCCCTTGGCTTCCTGATATAGAAAAAACTGTTTTATACATATTTTACATATAAATGAGTGGGTGTGTGCCCTGAGGATTTAAAGTAGAACTGACTGATTGCTTTTCATATATTAAAGTTTAGATTTGTGATTCTTTTAAGTTTTTTTTTTTTTTTATAAAATTACCTTTTGAGATAAATAATAAAGTGATTGATTCTTTCTTTGTAACCGTAAAATGCAGCTGTCCAGCAAAATACCTTGCTTGCTTACACTCTGTTAATCTATCACAAGTTGCTTGGATATGAATGTGTGTCAGTTCTCGGGAATAACTTGTTTTTCTCCTGTAATACGTCGTAAAATGTTTAATCATGTAAGGGATATGGAAAACATGATGTTTTTTACTTGTATTCATTATAACCATTCACTTAAAAAATAGAATGCAACCACACCGTAATTTTTATACTACTTGAAAGATTTTGCTGGTGTATACAAACTACAAGGGAAAAATTAATACACAGTAGGGATTCATCTGGATAGAGGTAAGAGAAGAAATAAAGGAGGTAAGAGATGATAGAAAGACCCTGAAGGTCTCTCTCTCTCTCTCTCTCTCTCTCTCTCTCTCTCTCTCTCTCTCTCTGTGTGTGTGTGTGTGTGTGTGTGTGTGTGTGTGTGTGTGTGTGTGTGTGTGTGTTTCCCTTTCTTGCCGGCCCCAGGGAATTAAGTTTTGCTCCCTCAGATACAAAAGTCAAATTGAGTGATTAGTTTGCGAGTCGTGGCTCCCCCTCACTTCCTGAGCTGCTGAAGGCTGGTCCTCACGGCAGCATTCCCTGGCACCAGGAACAGATGCCGGTGGCCACGTCAGAGGAGCAGCTGGTGGCAGAACTCCATTTCTGTGATAGGAGGAGTTAAAGGTCCATGTGCTGTGCTGTGCCAACAGAGCACTACGCTCATGGAATAAATGCAGCAGCTCCATGTAGAGGTTTCCGTGACGCACTGCTGTGCACAAATGTCACAGGATGATACGCATGTGTACAGGAAGACCACACGCACCTGAAAGTGTAAGCATGTGCATGTACTTCACCTGGTTCTGCGAGCGTGGGAAGTGTTGGTAACGATGCATGCTCAGTGGGTCACCATGATCACTTCTTGAAGAGGATGCCCTTTTGCAGGGGTAATGAAGGGTGCCATAGTTTGTTTTCTGTTGCTGTTGTAAACACTATGACAAAACCCAACTTGAGCAGGAAGTTTATTTCAGCTTAAGGGTGATAGTCCATCCCTGAGGGACGCAGAAGCAGGGACTGGGGGAAAACCACAGAGAGATGCTGCCTGCTGACTTGCTTCCTCTTGCTCGATCAGCTACCTTCTTTACACAGCTACCCATCTGTTTAGGGATGGTACCAACTATATCCATTAGCAGTTAACAGGAAGCCTCATAGACAGGTCCCCAGGTCGATCTAATGGAAGTGACTTTTCAACTGAAGTTCCCTCCTCCAAATGAGTCACTTAGCAACCAAGATTAACCATCACAAAGGGTCGCTCTCACTTTGCTGGAAACACAAGCCAGCAAGAACGTGTTGTTTTTATAATCAGAACAATTAATGACAGAAACAAAAAGAGACCACAGGAGCGTAATGGAAGAAGCATCCAAGGCCTGAACTGGAACCATAGGAAAGTGTGCCCAACAAACCCAAAGAAGGTTGTAGTACAGCCCAAGTGGCTCACTTGCTTTTTCTCTGGAAGAGGCTAGAGCCTACAGACATCCCTTTCTATAGGCATGGGGTGTGCAGAGGTTTCTCACAGGAGGAATGGCCTTCCCTGCCTTCCTGTGGCCTTGGCCATGAGGCTAGCTTGGCACACTGGAACTCAGGAACTAAAAAGTGTTGTAAGAACCATTGAGTAGGTCTGCCACCTCAAAAGCTCTTCTCTTTGTGTGCCCCCAACAGGGTCTAACCCTTCAGTGTGGGTTCCGGAATGGGGCAGACTCAAGACACAGAGTCATAGCCAACTGGCAAATGCCATGTAAGGTGGGGGGGGGGCAAGAAAAAAAGCACTGCTGGGGCAAGACCCAGAGGAGTGAGGATGTTTGTTACTGGAAAAAGTAGCACTCATGATACGTTACAGGTCGAAGGTTTGGCATATGCTTACACACAAGTGAGGGCTGATGAAGAGGTGGGGGTATCCACAGAGTATACACTCAAGGTGGGGCATATGCTCATCCGAAAGAACATGAGCAGGTGGCTAACTACTTCCTTGAGGAGAGGGCATTCAAACACTTAGCTATATATACACCAATCTGCTCCCACAGAACTCTGGGATCATGGGAACATAGGGAAAGAATGACAGTTGGCTTAGAGAGACAGACACCCTGTGAAAGAGAAGAATTCCACACCCCAGAGCCAGGTACCATGTTCTGGGTTGGTATCTAACCTCTATGGCTTTTGCTGGGCTAAATCAGGGAATTCTAATAAAGCATAAAAGCAGTACTTAGTAGTTTAATCACACTTCCCTTTAAGTAGAAGATTCCAGGAAAATTCCCAGCACCTGGAAGTTCTGTGCAGACCTTTTGTCTCCGGGTAGGCAGCCCTCTGTGTTGTTCAAGAACCCTTCTTGGATGATACGCTCTGTGTCTTGAAAATGATAGGAGTGTTAAGACATTTCCAGAAACCAGATGTTTGTCTTTAGAATGAGTCTGTCTTTGTGTAGGAGACAAAGGGACACAGGCTCTGTGGAGGATTAAGTTCCCTTCCTTCGCTGTGTCACCACGGTCCATTCCTAGACAGTTTCACACAAACAGGCCACTTGCAATGTCCTCCAGATCCGGGCATTTCTGCTTGAACCTTCATCTACTCCCTTTTCACAATAGCACAAGAGCAAACCACTAGAGTTCCCAGGGAAAGATGCAGACCAGGAAGCCCACGGAGCAAACTGTTAGGTCTCCCTTCAACAACCCCCTTCCCCAGCAACTCACATGGCCTCTGCACTTTCTGAATCCACAGGAAGAGGCGGGACATCTGCATTTGTGGCCTTTATTTAACCTTCCTCCTCGAATTCTTCTTCCTGCCCCAACAGAAAGTGGGGTGGATGTACTTTTCTTTCAAACCACCATTCACTTTTATTTTCTCCTCTCGGCCATCTCCAGGACCGTTCTCCTGAAGCTTTGGGCATTTCTTGACATGTAAGCCACTTGGGCTGCTGCAGCTGCTAAACTCAGCAGAGCACTTGGCGGGTTGAGTTCTGCTGGGCATCCCTGTGCCAAGAATTCTGATTGGAAAGTTATTCAAGTCCCCTTCAGAGGCTGGGGGTGGGATCTGTCGGTAACATACTTGCTGTGCAAGCCTGAGGACCCACGTTTGATCCCTAGTACTCACATAAAAGCTGGGTGTGCAATTGTGAGGGCCTTTAATCCCAGCACTAGGGAGCTTGAGACAGGAGGATCCCTGGGCTTCCTGGTCAGCCAGTTTATCCAAAGCAGTGAACTCTGGGTTCAGCAGGAGACCCTGCCTCAAAAACCAAGGTAGAGAGCCATAGAAGAAGACACTTAATGTTGACCTATGGTCTCTGAATGCACACACACACACACACACACACACATGCATGTGCACCTGTACACAAGAACACACATATAAGCACTTAAACACACATACACATAAAAATTAAAATCATTTTGCGAAGAAGTGCTACTGGACTTCCCTGGTGCCCTGTAATGTAAGGGGTTGGGCTTTGGGAAAGCAAAACTTGGGGCAATTTATCTGGCCCCATGCTTCCAGATGGGACTAGAGTGCCTCATCTTGGCCTCAGCTGTGGTTTCCCTGGGTCCCCAGGGTTCCAGAAACTCTACCTCAGCCTCACCAGCCTCACTCCCACCAATCATCAACTTCCTTCCCTCCCCCACTCCCTCAGGCTACAGCAAGATTCCCCCCCCCCCTCCAGGAGAGGCATTGGGCACAGCTGTGGGAAGAAACATTCTGTGTGTTCCTATGCAACAAAATTGAGTGTGTGTGTGTAGGTGTTCTGTGTTTTTACAAACTCCCCTCCTTGGTTGTTATAAGATTAAAACAATTTTCTCCCTCAGTAAATGCTTCCCTTCAAGACCACTGGAAACACATAATTCGCCAGCCCATTTTCAACTCCGATTTTCTTGGGGACAGGAGGAAATGGCAATTGAGAGTCCTGTTTCCTCTGAAGAGGCCGGCATGGAACAAGCTTCCGGCCAGAGGAAGGAGCGTTTCCATGACAGCTCTGATCAATGTTTCATTTACTCTAAACTTCAGCAAAGATAGGTAAGCATCGTTGGTCCTTCAGGAAGGCACAGATAGTATGTTTTGAGGTAAATTGCTCTTTTATCCTCAGTAAATTTAGTGGACACTGTCATTAAAATGGCAGGGAATTTTAAGCGAGTTCTATTCCTATTTTAAAACTATGGTTGAGGATTTTTCTTTTGTAATTCCTGGATTGTTTCTGCTGCTGAGAAACTAAACATTTTGACCATGCAGCCCATTTTCTTTTCCTTTACAATGATGAGAAATTCATGCCCACCTGAGAACACAGAAAACACCGCTTAAAGCCACAGCTGATTTCAAAGCAAAATGTACATAAAGAAGAAAATAAAAAAGCTGGCATGGGTGATGCAGGGTGGGGAGATAGCAGTCATGTTTGTCCTTGAAGTATATATATATATATAAACAAATCAAATTCACCTGTCACTGAACAGCAACACCAGTCTGCCACCAGGCTACTGAAAAAGCCCTCCTGCTGACAGCCAACAGCCCCATTGATGCGAGTGTTTACATAATTACACAGGAAACAGTGCGGTCCTTCCGATTTAATGCGTGTTTTAACAAGCCCTTCAGCCACAGTGTGGGCTTCTGTAATCAAATCAAGCCTTTTCAATTAAAACACAATTAGAAAAAGGTGTCATGGTGTTATTGCTACACACTTCACTGTGTTGAGGTTTTAAGAATTGCCAGGCTGGAAGTCTGCAGTAACTCAGGATGCCTGAGTGTGAACACCTCATGGGAACCCCTGGGAGGGCATCTGGGTTGTGCACTTTTGGTGCTAAGGGATGGATGTGAACCATCATAGGCCATTTCTGTGATCCACTGAGGACAGAAGATGAAAACCAAGGGTGATCCAGGGGAGTTGGAGATACCCATGGCTTTGGTTTGGAAAGCAAGCGCCAGCAAATGTGGCGAGGACCAGAAGTGGTGGACACACAGCACCAGAAAGGTCCACCTCGCTGTGGTGTTACAGCACAACAAATTCTAGGGATATAGACTATTTTAGACACCTTTGAGCTTCGTTTTAAAGATGTAAGACAAGCCCTACAGAAGACATTGTCTTGCCAAAGGCCATGATGTTTATCGGTTTATGAAACAAAGAAAAAAGTACCCTACCCCATAGACCCATAGATGCTCCCCAATGACACTTGAGGCCTGGCTCAGACACAGCGAGCTCCCTCCCAGCTTTACACTTCAGTCGCCAGTGTCAGAGGTAGTCCGTTGCAGTGAGTCAATGGGGCAGTGGCTGCCAAAAAGACGTTTAACACCAACCCCTGGGACCTGTTAATGCTACTGTACTCAGAAAAGGATATCTGCAGATGTAATTACGTCAGGAAACATGAGATGAGGAGATCATCTTGGGATACCTGACCCTAAGTCCAATGACAAGAGTCTTTATGAAGGACATGGACAGAGGCTCGGAAACAGGCAGGGAAGTGTGTGGGGATGGATGTAGAGACTGCACGGAGCAGAGTAGAAACTCATAAATACCCTGATCTTGAACTTCACAGTGGGCTCCTTTGACTCCTGACTCAGTTCTAGGACCCTGGGAAGGCTCCTCAACCTGCACGCTTTCCAGTCCAGCTGCTAACTCCACCCTATCCAATACCATCTCTCACTTTGGGAAACAATCCACTCAATAAAAATCTCCTCTTGTTAGCTGAGTTGAGTGTGCCTTGTGTTATCTTGCCAAAAGCCAGGTTATGATGGTTTACGGAAGCAATAAAACAATGTGCTTTATGGAACATTGTATCTATTTTATATCATGATTTATTCTACCTATATATTTGATCTACTTAACAGCACATCCCTGGTACCTCATTCCAAGTATGTGAGTAGCTCATTCCCATTTCCATATGATATAAGGGTGGTGGGTGTGGCCACCACATGGCCAGTACTTGAAGTAAGGATCCCAGAGGTGACCTGTCTTTCTAGAATGTTTAGCTGCAAGTTTGGAGCGGTCGAGGATCAGAATGTAGCCTTTAACTTCCATTCCAGGCTCTTTCCTAGATGCAGTTTTAAGTAAAAGTATGGCAGATCTCTGGACTTGAGGGTACCAATGCTCTACTTCACTGCTGGGGCAGACACCACTGATCAATCATGATACTCCTCCTAGCTGAATCCAGATTTGACAACACAACTCTCTGGAAAGCCAGATGATAGAATTCATCAAGCTACAACTTAACAGGCTGACCTTAAAAACCCAATGGGCACTCACTCCACACATGCTGACCGGGCTGTTATTGGAGGAGGCACCAGCACGGACCACCACCGGAGCTATTCTAATGGTATTGCCCTGGCACACACACTCTAGACCTTCTAGAAGACAAATGCTCTGGAGTCAGACATGCTTGGACTCAAAATCAGGTCTTGCTCTTCCTAGCCTGAATTTGATGAACTTTTTTGAAGTTTCCTCACTTCTTAAAACAGCATTTTGAGGATAAGATGGTTAAATGGAAGAGTCCAGTGAAGTGAGCAGTCCATTGCCTAGCACAGAATAAATGTTAGATTGATGTTAGCACGGCTGCTGCTGACTATGACTATGTCGATGATGATGATGATGATGACCATGACCACAACAAAGACAGTTTTTAGCAACACATCTTAACAATTCAGAGGACTGTTGGCAAGTGTGGCTGCTTAACTGAGAATGGCCCCCATGGGCTCATATATTTGAATGCTTGGTCCTCAGTGGTACTGTTTGGGAAGGACTAGGAGGTGTGGCCTTGTTGGAGGAGGTGTGTCACTGGAGATGGGCTTTGAGGTTTCAAAAGCCCATGAGTGTTGGAGACTGACCCAGGACGGTCTGACTTAAGATTGTTACGTTATGTATTTCTGCTTGGAGTTTGGAGTCTGGCAAAACCAGACGCCCTTGGCCAAACTGCACGTTCTGCAGAGGCAGAA